>VDFB02325664.1:0-102221 GCA_007258455.2 Sequoia sempervirens
CTCACATCCCACAAAATCTTGCCCAAAGCATTCACCTCCCGCTATAACACTTCTAGTTATTAAGTATCAGAAACAAGTAGACGAGCCACTGACCACTTGAACATTGTTTCTATGGCTCTTTCTCAAACAAACAATAAGCATAAATGAGCACTCGCCCAATATTTCATGAATTGACTATGCACTCTCTACTTTTGTTCATGTCAGTTGTCTAGCATAAATCATGAATTATGCATCTAGTACTATGTGAAATGTGAAAAATTGGCAATGGTAATACTTGTGTATGCTTTCCTGTGTTGCACACGTTGTGAATGTCAAATGAGTGCATGGATGATGAGAATGCAAAGAGTGTTACGTGTGAACATGTCAAAATATAGACTTGGAGCAAATTTGTTTGTTGATTGATGCATTAGAATATTAGTTTGTTGCTATATACAACAATATTGTTTTAGATCCACTCCACTATAGAGACTTACAATGCATTAACAGTGGCTTGATTGTTTTGATAGGCACTAGCCTAAGAGCAAAACCTAGAAAATTTGGATTTAATGACTAGATGTTTGGAAAAATCCATTGTGTAGTTTTGTTTCCCTTCAGAATGTCTTATTTTGCTAGCAAAGCTGCCATAATTTCGCACAATTATTTTTTCTCAAGCTTTTCTCACTAGCTCTTTCGTCTACATAAATATATCTCATGTTCTCTGACTTTAAACTTTATGTTGTTTTTGTTTTCCAATTGACATATTTTGCCTTTATGTGCTACACAATAGTTTACTTTCTTATGTCCAAGTTGCTATTGCATTTCAATTTGTCATACTTAATTGGCCAATGAGATTTATTTCACAATTCTTATAATATATTTCTATTTCGCTTATTTGCTTCTACAAAAAGGCATCGTAGAACTGATGTATGCAATACATAGGGAGATAAATGATATCTTTGACACATGAAATATTAAGTTGATACTTGATTCGATTTTGTTTGAGCTACTTTATCGCATGTTGGTACAAGCATACTTAATTCATGAAATCTTAGACCACTGCTAGCTTTTGTTTGTGCTTAATCTCGTTTGGTAAAAACAATATGGATTTTTTAGCTCTTGGTTGCACTTTTGCATATTCGTTATTATGAAAAAAATGCACTGTTGTTGAATGGCTTGGGTCTGTGTTTATAAAACTTGATATCTCTCTCACTACACATTCAATGAACACATTCCTAATTCATGAAATCTTAGGCAACTATTGGGTTTTGTTTGTGCTTGTAGATTATAATCTTATGCATTCATCAAACGACAAAATTTTCCCTAGTTTATATGCGTGCACATATACATCTAACACCCTTGCCATTTTTAGTACCTATGCACATATTCGACGCCTCCAAGCTATCAACTGCACTGAGGCATAGAAAACCATTTCCATTTCCAACTGCTCATAATTTACACATTATGAGGTGTTGGAAATGCTCCAAACAACTTGTTTCACTATACTCTTCTTTGCACGACTCCTTGGGCCGTCTCTAACTTTCCCATACTTGATGACTACAAGCGTTACAAGGGGAACGCGACAAACTAAGCATTGTCTTCTGGACCATGCGTGCGAAATGTGTTTGAGGGTTGTTGGGTACACATGTAGTGTCTACATAGTTAACTCATGGAATCGTAGCCTGTTGTTGGGTTTTTTTTATGCTTACAGTCGATTAATATTTGCATAAAGTTAATTTTTAATGGCCTACTAGTCATTGATTAATATTTAACAAATTTTAAGTTACAAAAAAAAATACTATTTGCAAAGAAAATTTAGCTTTTAGCATTTTCAATTAATTTAACTTTCATTGGTTAAATGTTTTCCAGAATTTATAATGTCTTTCTAGTCTTCAAATTATCTTAAACAGAAACAACGATAGCAATGCAAAAAAATAGACCAATATGATAAATATTTCCAAGCATTTCATGTTAGCCCTTGTAACAGCAACCAAGCATCATAAACACATAATTAATGCATGCACTGCCCTCACGGTCCACAAGAACTTGCTCAAAGCACATGTAATTTAATGTACCCACTTGCCTCGTTAGCCCTTGCAACAACAACCAATACTTCTAGTTAGCAAGTATCATAAACACACAGCAAATCCATTGACAACCACTGCAATGTCTGCATTGTTTGTTGAGAAGCTTATGTGTTTTTAGCTCTCCATGTTAGCAATGCTAACAACAGTGGACTAGTGGCAAGTGTTTTTTCTAGTTGTTTATGATACTCGTAATATAGAAACACTGGTTGCTTTTACAAGGGTTACGGGGAGAAATAGGTACACAAGATCTATATGGCTACAATGATAGTTGCTTGTTGAACAAGAAACTGAAAGGTCAAATTCTTGTATCATTCTTGTCCACTATTTGCTACAATATATAATGTATGCTTATTGTGCTAACTTACTTAAAGGAAAATCAGATACTTAAATCCATGCATTTACAATTAACAGGACCTTGTGCACAACATTTACTTTTTCATATAATGCCTTTATTCACCCCATTAGCATTCTCCAAAATTTAATTGTTCTTTTGCAAATGCCCTTTGGCTTTCGAACAATGAAACACTTCTCTCTGCATCACTCTATATTGTCATACATTTATGAATTAACCAAAGGACAACTTTCTCTCCAATCTATATTGTCATACATTTATGTGCAACACATTTGGCATTGTTACTATTTATGCACTTAGTCCATGTCTCAAAGCTATCCAGCACAACCAAGTCACAAATAAGCATTTTTGTTTACAACACTTCACCATTTACACATTACAATGTATTAGAATTGCTCCACACCACTAGCTTCAACATATTGTTTTTGGTGCAACTTGTCAATAATGGAAATGGGATAATATTTTGAAAACAAATAATTAATATTTAAACCTCCAGTATGTTGTTGGCTTTTACAAATAACTTTATATCAATTACTCTCTCTTTTTTCACTGGTTTATACATGTAAATATATATATTATTTCATAAAAATTAAGAATTTAATTTTTATTTAAAATTGATTATATTTATTTGTTTGTATATACATATAATAGTAGTTCTATTTATAATATAAAATATTTTTAGAATTTGAATAATTAAATTATTTCATTTCTTTTTCTTACTGACACGGGACAAATATCCTCATTCCACTCTGCTCTTGTAGCAACAAACATATCTACCAAATTCACGTGTGTGCCAATGCTTTTTTTGACACTGGTGACAATGTTGGATGCCTATGATTGCTTTTCTATTTTTGTAATTCTCTCACAATGCACTACTGATTAGTAGCTTACCTCTGTCTTTATCATACTTGATAACTAGAAGTATTGCTTGCTATTAAGAGCTAACAGGACATATCAGTACAACCAATTACATATGCTTTGAGCAAGGTCTTTTTGACTGTGAAGGCATTCAATACATTAATTGGTTGTTTATTGCTTAAATCGCCATTAGCCTACTAGAAAAACTCATCTATTTTTTATTAAAGGTTTGATGTTTCAAAAATTTATGGCATAGATCTATTTCTTTGCGAATTTTGCCATTGTTACTGTCCTTCAACTGCAAGTAGTGCTTGGAGTTACATACAAAGCTAGAAAGTTTGACCAACCTCTTTTGGGCTATAAAGGCATTCAATGCACTAACTTTGCAATCCAAGCATTACAAACAAAGTATTCCTTTGCCAAAATTTTGTATTGCTCTAGCATTTATGACATTGATTGAGCATTGATTGCTTTATGTTTGTGAATTGCATTTAACATGTTATCCACTATGCTCATATGTCTCAAATGCCTTTGTATCAAGGCTTGTTGTTTACAATTTCAGCTGGCAACAAATATCTACATTGGCGCAAATATACTTAACTGTTGAACAATAAATTGCAAGTCAAATTCTCCAACCATTGCCCTTTTCTTTTTGCAATCAAACATTTTCATGTTTATGAAAAATATCAACTCTGCTGCACTATACATATGTACAAAGTACTAAAGATTTCAAATTCAAAATGAAAATAAGACATCAGAATATAGAAACACTAGACATTAATAAGTATGAATATGCAAGTTGCTTACCAGTCTCTAGCATACACAAATTTGTTTAAAATAACATTATTTCTAGAACAGACACACTTAAATTGAATATTCAAAACTGTTTCTTATGGAAAAGCTAATTGTGTTGATGCAATTAATATTTACAGTAACTTTTGAAATATGTTATCGCTCTCTCAAACAAGCTCTTTCAAACCTACGCTGACAAATATTTATGTTTACATGTTTTAGGTTTTCGAGACGTTAAGACCAGCAAACAGACTTCAAATCCATTTGAAACATTCTGCCAGATATGTTATTAATTGAAGACCGTGTCATGCAACAACTCTTGCCCACCTTTCAAAACATAAACTATGAAGACTACGTCAAGGACAAAACAACAGTTGTATTTGCACTACAGGACTTCGATGTCAAAAGCCATTTCAAGCTCAACCAATAACAATGCCATTACAAAAGCTATTTGCCTGGGTGAATGAACATTATATGCTACAACAAGATACAAAACAATACTGATACAAATACTTGTTTCTCACTTCCATTTCCAAATAATGCTTAAAATTGCATAAGAAAAATGGGTTTTGTACTAATACTATTAATGCCATTGTAGATGTCGAAGAAACACAAAATAGTTTGTAATTACCACTAGATTATTTATTTCACTGAGAATTTATTTGACATAAGTAATTCAATGAATAATTATAAAAACTAATTAATATCATTTATTCATTCAAACTAAAATTTGTACTTATTTACAAAAATAATCAAGTTGTAACTTGTTTTCCTAAACAATTACTAATAATTTATTTTTTATCATTTAAAACATCTTTGCAAAGTAACAAACTTTTTTTCCTAAATTATTTACTAGTACTTAATATACTCTCAAACAATTGGTTTATTTTATTCATATAAGTAATTAATTTCCTATTTTCAAAATGCATCTAATATTTGACCATGGTCTATAAATTATTTTACAAAACGTAATGTTCATTTCCTAATTACACAAATTACTATTACAAATGATTTAATTTATATTTTAAAAAAAAATGATATTAATTAAAATGTTCTTGGTACTTACTATTTCTTGAAACAATAAGTTCATTTTATTTAATTTAAAAAATTAGTTTTGTACCCTACTTCGATAATTTACTACTTTGAAACTGCATTTAATAGTTGGCCATGCACTAAATTATTCTATGAAGCACAATGCTCAATAACTACAAATAGTAATTGGTATTACCTTACTAAAATAATCTATTATTACGACAAAGGTAATTATATTCATTGTCAAGCAATTGTTTCTATTTTAGCTTACATAAGTAACTAGTTCTTTTACAAGTAATTATTTGAATTAAGGTTACTAAAAAATTAAATTCATTTACAAACAATTACATAAACTATTAACTTTTTAACAATGTTTCGTTCCATATTTACTTTGTTTTATTAAACATTAAATCCAAACTCTACCCTAATCATTTGAGCTTCCATAACTAATTAGTTCTACAAATAATAATTTCAATTTAACTTACTAAGAAATTAAATTCATTTACAAACAATTACATATACTATTAATTTTTTAACAATGATTACTACAATTTTTTTTAATTTTATTGAACATTTAATCCAAATTCTACTCTTTATATTCAGCTTCTATAATCAAAACTCTTGCATTCCACTTCAGTCTTCTTTGCTGCACTCAATACAAAACTCCAAAGAACTCTTTGCTAGGCGGCAGGAACACGACACACTACGTCACTTGTTAATTCATGTAACGATGGGAACATATCAATCAAGGATCATTTTTCTTTGAGATCTTCACCTAAGGCTATTTGACACCTTGCGGGCAGGCTCACATTATCGATTTCTTTCATACCACTTGAAATTCTTCATCTTTGAATTTTAGGAGAGGTCCCATGCAAAATTGGTTACCTCCTATCCTCTTCATCCCTCATTTCTCTCTATATAAGTAATTAATTTCCCTATTTTCAAAATGCATCTAATATTTGGAAAACCAAGAGAACGTTGTTTGGCTTACTTGTGACCCCGGTGGTTCTATATGGGTGCGAAATTTGGGGCAGCAGCATGTCAGATCAGAAATGGAGGCAAGTGGAAAGAATTCAAAAGCATCTAATTGTTAGCAGCCTTAAACTCAAAACCACGATACCTTATGAGATTTTACTAGCGGAGTCAGGCACCTTTCCCTTGGAGGCTTTCGCGATGATTCGGTTACTATGTTACCTTCAAAAGGTTCAAAACATGGACGACCATCGGTGGCCTAAGCTAATCGTAAAAGAAAAGTTGGATAGAAGAAGGAATACATGGATGAAACAAAACAAAAAATGGATGGAAAAGTGGGGTGTGAATATGCAAGATTGTCCAAGTTCAAATGAAGAAATAAAAAAATATGTGAAACAAAAATTCAAAAAAGCTTTATGGACAAAACAATCAGGGCGAAAAAAAGACTATTATATCAAAGAATTCAATCCTAAGGGGGACCATGATGAAAAGGCATATATAGGAGCAAATATTAAATGGAGAGCAAAGATGTTGATAGCTCAACTCCGAACTAGCTCACATCGTCTTAGATGTGAGACGGGCAGATGGATGGTTCCTAAAGAAGAGTGGGAAGAAAGAATATGTCGTTTTTGCGACATGGGATTAGTGGAGACAGAGTGGCACTTTGTTATGGAGTGCTCAGCATACAAAGATATTCGGGTCACTTATGGGGACATCTTACAAGTGGACAACTTAAATACCTTGTTTGAGGAGGAAAGGTTGGTCAAATCTGCAAATTACATCATCAAAATTCACTGTCGTAGAGCTAATCTCGAGCGAAGATCTCAGGCTGTTTAGGGTCTTCTCTTTTCGGTGGTGGTCTTGTGCTGTTCCTGGGTCCCATAGGCTGCTGTGGCCTCGTGGCGTTATTAAAATATTTCATTTCATTTCATTTCATTTCTCCTCTTCAATCTTTTTCCCTTTGTTTATTTGAGTTACGCACCCCAGAGCTTGGAGGCGCACATGCTGCCTTGGCTGAAGTGGGTTCATATTCCTTCACCTTGGTTCCTCACAGCTTGGCATGTGTCCTTTCTATCGTTGTGCCAAAGCCTTATTAGTTTTTTGTGTATGGTTTTCCTTAATTCCTTCGGTGATGTTTCGCTTGGTTATTAATGCTGTTAAGGAGGGTATCACAACTTGTGTCCAAACAGTCGTACAATACGGCACATTTCACATATCAGTAGGGCATAGATGATCTTAAGTTAATATATATCATCTTCAGACCATATAAGTGTAACCACAATGCTTCACTACAATATTGACTCAATATAGGACAGTTCATAATCTGTCTAGTGTTAAACAAAGCAGTTTAAGTATCGAAGTGTTAATTTATTACACCATTTTTTAAAAAATCAAATTTCTTTGGTAAACACCATTCTACCCGATTAGAATTTTATTCTAGATGCCCACTCCATGGTATATAGGACCTTAATATATTGAAATGCTTTACAAAATCAGATATTATGTTAACTAACATAAGCCAAAATACAGAGTAATGCGTAATAGATAAGTATTCCCATTTATAGGCTACAAAGATATGATACACGAGTGAGATTTCCATTTCGTCAGAAAATTCAGAATGCGATGAGATATTGATTTCAGTTCACAGATTTGTTTGTAGTGATGATATCTTTGAATCCAATGAGGTCAAAACATCTGAGTGTAAAGTAACTTTGGTAAATATTGCTTCACTCTGTTGAATCCAGTTGGCAAATCTGCTTCGCAAATCAGTCAGCAATCGTGGATCCCAGAAATCTGGACATTCTAATAATTGTTTAATGCATGTAACCAAGAATTTTCCTGCTTTTTCTCTTACTTCAGAATAGAAATGTTGACAGCCACTAACATTTTGAAATACACCATACGATGAGTCTATCATGTCAAAAAGGCTAAAAATGACTGCTGTAACTCTTGTCCAATTTGTTTTCCCTTCAATCTGAGAACACCATAACATTGAATTCTTGGAGCTTTCAGTTCGAAGTGTAGGTCCCTCAGTGTTATTATCGGTTTTTATATTTTGCCCATGGGAATTTGTTGTCTTTAGACCAGTTTCTGCAGAAGCCCATGGATTTTCCTTAGTTTCCTGGTAGGCATCTACAGCCGAACCTGGAACAAGTGCCAAGTCATTATCTGCTGCAGCAAATTGAAGAAGCAAGTGGCAAGCCTTGTCATCTAAGATATCCACATTTGATAGGAAAAGTCCAAATAGAATTCTTCTCAAGAATGCATATTGTTTCAGCCAAGCATCTGGAGGTCTATTTTGATGTGAGCTGTCATCCTTTCCTGATGTCCCAACAGATTCACTTTCATCCCAACCCTCACGATTCCCAGGTACACCATTGCAAACAGTTGTGTTTATTGGATAAGAAATTACAGGACTATTCCATAGCTTTCTGCACATGTCACTAAAATCATCAAGCCACAACATCAGTACCTGATCATTCTCTTCCATACCATGATCAGTGTCCATCTCAGACACATCAGTTTTAACAGCATTTACCTTGAGTTTCTTGAGTTTGATATCTTGTCCACATTCATTTCCAGAGCGAAAAAGGCTTCTTTTCCTTTCTGGTTTATTTTTACTGTTCAAAGCAAAGTTGTTATGTTCACTGCTATGGCATTCTTCTGTTCTCTTTCTCTGTGAAGAAATCAGCAGCTTTGATCTCCAAATATTCCAACCTTTTGATGCTTGTAAAAGAGACCTAATAACCAAATCGCGATGCATAGCATCAATGGGGCTCAATACCCATCCCAAATATTTAGCAGCATTTTGAGAACTGTCACGTTTACTTAATTGCACTCTGACAACATCTTCAATGCCATCATTTGAATGAAACTGTTCAACATCCTGATACCTTGATCCAGGCTCCGCATTAGTAGAGTAAATATTTTCTGGTTTGAATAGTATCATTGATGCAAAATGAAACCATGATGGAAACTCCAGAAGAAGTGACCTGAAATTGCAAATCCAAATACTGTTTAGGTGCATATCCCCATGTTATACATTGATACATAGATAATGCACTTAATGTTTAGCATGACATACAATGTTCGTACCATGCAGAATTAAGATTTACAAGTGAAGACTTCTCACTGGATTGCCAATCTGATGACGAGTTCCCCTTGACAGAAATGGGAATACATGGCAAAGTGCCTGCTCGAGAGTAATAAGGATGAAATAATTGTAAAGATTGCATGTCTTCCAAAGTATCAACTATTGTCAAAAGATTGCCATATGAAAGGGGTTTCATCAAAGCCACTAACAATGGTTGTTGTCTATAGCAGAAGAAGGCATGTGAAGTAGGAAGCTTGACACCATCATCTACTGATATACCCCAAGCACTAGGCTGTAAAATCACATCAACTATTGCAGCAACCAATTCGATGCGTACTTCCAGTATGCGTTCTGCACCTCTGCAAACAACATTAAATCACAACTATAATCAAATTACAACTAACATATTGGTTCTATCAAACAAGATACAGTACTTGAATAAATCATAACCATAGACACCACAGTATGTTGAGTACACATTAAATAGTTTCATCCATATCGATGTCACATATCCTTCTTCCAGCCTCCAGGTCAAAAAAATATTAATAGACAAGCCACCAACAAATACTGACAGATAGATCCAAACTTGGTAAATTCTACATACAGCGACTGCTACAACAGGCAAGTCGATCTTAGGAATTTATTCTAGACCTGTTTGAACATTAGATGCCCCATACTGCAATGTTAAGCCATAAACAAGTTATACTTCATCCTCTAGTTAACGTAAGTTCAGCTCTCAATTGCATTAGACAATTATTTATTCTCAATTTTTTGTCCAAACAAAACCAAATTTATGCCAGACTAAACACGAAAGGATTACTCATCTTGCTACAATACTCCTGCTTTAGCTCCATTGAAATTGCATGATGCATTTCCCTATAAGTTTTACGTCAAAGCAAAAGAGCAACTTGAAAAGAGAGAAAATACGAGTGGTTTGTAATTGTGTTAATTGTCATTGGTAAGAATTACAAGATAAGGGTGACTCATAAGGTGTTGCATGCTCCAAAAGTTTTGCCAATGGGAAAGAGGCTAGAGGGTGAAAGCCCAAAGTGATAAATGTATACACCGTTCCTCCGCCCATTAACAAATGCTTAAAGGTACTTGTGTGCTAGGTGGTCCCCTGCATAGTAATTATTATCAACATCAATGGAGATGAGCAAAAACCACATGGTTAAAATCCCACAAAAATTAAAAAATTTAAAATCTAATAAGTATCTTGCTGATCAGATGGCCAGTTTAACAAGCCCGAAAGATGACTTTTGATAGACATGGTTGTTCAGTTATAAATGGTTATAAGACATGCAAAATGGATAAAATGAGGGATGCTACTGCTTCCTATCCAGAGAAGATGAATTGAAATTAAGGCATACTAATGTGCCTGGACGGTAACCAACATAATACCATGCAAAAATGAAACCTCTATAGATTGCTCTTCTGCATTAGCTTCTAGCTACAAAAACCATATCTAAGCCCACTTAAAGCAACATAATGAAGAAAAGATAAAATGAGGCATGGAATATAAAAAAGAGAAAAAAGACTTACACAAGCAGGAACCATTTATGAAAGAGGGACCTTGCTTCCATAGAAATATCTGGAGCAGCCGCCAAGTTAAGGACCATTGAACGCCAAGCATCTCTATGATGCAGTTCATGCTTCAAGTGTAATAGTGGCCTTTGCATGGCTTCCATCAAAAGGTTTGCCATATCCTGCTTTAAAAGAGAAGGTTGGATGCGCCAAGCAAGCAATCTGTGGCCAGCCAAAACTAGTCCTTAAACCTCTGCTCACAACAACATTGCCGCAATCAGATATTGCTGATTACGAACCTATGAAACTTGAAGGTGGAAATGCAAGACAAACTATTTCTTACAGTTTAAAAAAGAATCAAAATAGGTAGTTTAGATCAAAATCTAATCTGCATGTCTGCTGATTACATGCTGCCAAATAGCAAGACAAACAAAAAAAGATAATAGAACAGCATAATTACATCAAAATATGCAGAACTAGAGAAACAAAATAATTACATAAATGTAACATGCACAGCAATAAAGCACCCTACATACTGGATATATTTGTATGCATATTTGAATCTATTCGTAGACACAGCAGCACTCAAATTTGCCAGAAACACTCTTTGGTAGAAGCAGAGATACTTTAGAGATAAGTGATGCTGGTAAACAAAACAGAAGTAATCTTGTGCATTTCCAATGTCGTATGTTTGAGTTAAAATTGACAATATCCTGGACACCAACATTCCTCAGTTTAGGACAATTTTATGTACTGTGAACATTGACATGCTCACCAAATCCTTGAAGTGTTCAAATAAACAAATCTTATCAGGATTTTTATCCGTTTCTCAAAACTGAACCACTCAAATCATCCCTTCCACGGTTTTTGGAGCAATCATTATGAGGCTAGACAACACACATTCAAATCATGCTTTCCAAACTTTGGAGAGGCTATTTAGAAAATTTCCATCAGATTTTGGACCTATCCTACATTCCAAAGAAATTTTATCTCAAAGAGACCACACTAGAGAATGAACTACTCTCTGGAGGACAAACGGGGTGCAGAACTGAACATTTACACTCACCTAGGTATCAAATCCACAGCTTTGCTCTAATGCAACGTAGATCATGATTCATTATTGAAAAGCCTAAAGCGATCAGTATTATTCAAAACCTCAAAAATATGCATATTTCCACATATAATAGATCACAGCAGATTGATGGATTTCATCAATGATTAACAACCAAGGATGGAGGTGGAAGAATGGAAAACAAAAATAACATTCAGATACATATCTTTATTACAACTCACTGTACCACTGTTTTATTACACAGAATATACCCTGGGAAAACCCTCCACTTGAGGGAGAAAAAACCCAGCAACAATATATCACTTATATATTGAATGTCAACAAGAATTGTCTCCTTTACAATGAGGCCGATATGAAAGGCCAATTCGAAGCACCACAATCTGATGTAACACAAATACAAGATAATGTAATTCGCTGATAATAATCTCAGCCTTCCACAGAATATTGATCTGCTCTTCTACAGAATTCACACTTGAGAACAAGGAACTGGATGAGTATGAATTTATTGTCAAACAATGAAATGCCATCGAACATAAATACAAAATGGAGTGGGAGACATGACCCTTCAAAGCATCATGTTGGCCTTCATAGAAGAATGTGTCCCTTCATTAAATCGCGTCCATAATAAACATGATGCCAGCCTCAACAAGCACTGCGCCTCTTCTTGAATTTGAGTTTTCTTTATTTAATAAAAGTCATGCCTCTTCATTAAATATAACATTACAATTCAAATAGCCGTTTAGGCTATCATTTGGATTGTCTTCAAGAGACGTGATGCACTAGAAGTAGCAGCCTGACGCTGCTCTATAACATCAACACTCCCTCTCGCTAGGTAGGATACTTCCAGCTGAATAAGACATATCACCTCATCGTGATGTCAACCACAATGGCTACACCCATATGTGTAAAGATAGAAATATTGCCTCATCATGATATCAACCATCATGGCTACTCCCATGGATGGCAAATGTGTACAAGCGCTCATCACTCAACGTGATGTCGTCACCTCATCGTAACATTCAACCATGGCTACTCCCAAAGGGTGCAAACACAAGTACAAGAAAATCATCACGGACTCTCACGTGATGTTGTCATGGAGTCACACATGACATCCACCATGGCTCTCCCAGAGGGTGGAAACAAGGGCTTTCACCTCAAATCTCTCTCAAAAAGAAATGCATTAACAAGGGCTTGCACCTCAAATCTCTCTCAAAGAGAAATGCATTAAAGAAGATCACTAATACTGAGACTCCTTCTCAGTTAGGGCTTCATTCTCCACCATACCAAGCTTGTCTCGAAAGTACACAAACTTTATTCTAAAGAGAGGCTTGGTGAGAATGTCTGTCGTCTGCTCATTAGTGTTGATGTACTTTAACTGGATTGCTTTCCTCAATACCATATCTCTGATATAGTGGTATTTGATCTCAACATGTTTAGTTCTATCATGAAACACTGAGTTGACAGAAAGCTTCACACAGCTTTGATTATCACAATGAATGACAGTTGGCTCCATTGATTGTCCAAGCAATCCTGCAAGGAGCTCCGGAAGCCACACTGCTTCTCGAGCTGCCACACAAGCTGCAATATACTCAACCTCTACGGTGCTCAGTGCCACTGAAGACTACTTTTTGCTACACCAGGAGATCATCGCAGACCCCAAACTAAAACAACATCCAGAGGTGCTCTTCCGATCAATGACACACCCTGCCCAATCAAAATCAGTATATCCATGCAGCTCTAAGTCCACATCAGAAGAATACCTCAAGCCATATCCAACTGTGTCACGCAAGTATCTCGAGATATGCTTCGCTGCAACTAGATGTATTTGCCTTGGTTCACACATGAACTAACTAAGTGCATTCACTGCATAGCAAATATCTGGTCTAGTATTGACTAGATACATCAACGATCCAATCAACTGTCTGTAAATAGTTAAGTTTATGAAAAAATTGGTTTCCATAGGTGTAGACATGGACTTACAGTCCATCATACCAAAAATCTCTTCAAGATGTCTATTGCACACTTCTCTTGACTCAGAATGATCTCATTAGGCCTCTACCATACTTTTAAGCCAAAGAAGTAATGCATGTAACTAAGATCCTTCATCTCAAATTCAGAAGCCAACTCCTTCTTGCATTTGATAATGAGTTGTTCTTCTCCTGTGTGAAATAAATCATCAACATAGAAAACCAAGATCAATGCCTCACCATCAATTACCTTGAAGTACAGGTTTGAATCAGCATCATCCTTGGAGTAGCCCAAACTTATCAGGTATCTTTCATACCAAGTACGAGGAGCCGCATCTTCAATCACACCATTAAGGAATGCAACCTTAGACTCCCTCTGAAGCTACAAGTTCTTGCATCAACCTTCTAACCTCCTCATCCAAGATTGCCTGCAACACTTGCCTTAGAGAAATGTTTTCCAGCGCACACCTCAAATACTGAAGAGAGTTCAGGATTGTCCTCCTCAACCTCATCTCAGATCACTCTATTTTGAATAGGTTTGTGGAGCTACCAATGTCAAATTCAGATAGATTATCTTGTGCAATTCTATTCTCAGCAGCTGAAGAGGTCTTCCAAGGACCTTATCATCAGCCTTGCAATACTACAACCTATACTTCATCTCAATGAGTCACAGAACTCCCTCTTGATCCCTGCCTTAGAGATTGCAAAGAAATCCTCCGGGAGTGAAATCCTATCATTGATAGATCTCAAAACCTCAAGCCTTTTCCCAAACATGCTCTCAACTCGAGCCTTGAATCCTTGGATTTTAACTCCCTCTTCGAAGTAACTGATCACAATGGCAACCTAAATAGGTTCTTCCTCTTCAAAGAATGTCTTTAGCCACCAACTCAGTCCCATGGCTGCAAGTTGTGACTCCATGCTTTGATCATTTCTTCGGTTGGCATGACTTCCTCACAAGATGCCTAAAGCTCTTCCTCCTTGTGCAATCTCTCATTACCTTCTTGCTCCTCGATCCGTCCTGGAAACGTTTTAGAGAGAGATTACTAACAATTTATAACTATCCAAAGAAATATCAAGGCTAGAACCATACAAGGTTTTACTATCTCAAGTTATAGCATGAATACATAAGAATTCATGAACAATATTATGAAATGCTTATCTCTTAATAGTTCATATATAAGAATCAATCTATAAGTGAAATATGTAGCAAATATCAAAAAAATCTAAATAAAGAAATAATAAAACTTATCTTTGTTGATTCGGATACATCTTTCTTCCATCTTTTACTCCTCTCGAGAATGCTAATTTCAACACAACAAAAGATAATCTGCTCAACTCAGATTTTTTAGATGCATTATGCAGCCAACATATAGGATCAGGCCTCTCAAGGCATCATCATAGTCCATGCACAAAGAGAATGGTATCGATGTGTTCAACCAATCACAATCGAGATTGTAGTTCTCTTTTCATCTCTGAGTCACACTGAGAAATTTTCACAACTAGCATGAACATCTCACAATGAATGAAAGGTGTCTCCAAAGGATCTCATCCCGGGATCACTATTCAAGAGAAAGACAACACGATCTTTACGACACACATGAACCAGATAAATGATATAACTGAAATTCAGCCTAGAAAGGTGATTTCAAACAAAACAAAGAATACTTATCTCTTTAAATATTTTGATGGATGCAATTATTGGACACAGTATGATACATTGCTCTTGCGCTCAGATCAGTCCACAACCTTCATGGCTTGAACACAGGCCCACAAATTTATTGATGCACTCTGTTTCTAGCTAGCTTATGATCTACAGACAGTTTCAAGGGTTCCATGACCTCCTGCAACTTCCCACGATATTCACAATATCACAATGATAACGAAGTTCCAAATGACTCAGATTTAGTGCTTCGAATGCATGAAGGAAGGTGACAAGTCTTCATATAACAATACTCATTCACTCTCCATACTACCATGACCTTCTATGCTTCACACACAGCTCCTAAAATCATGCGATCTGATGGAGATTGCAGCGCTAATCTCAAACTTAATCATTTTCTTCATTCAACGGATTGAATAATTCGCCCAGCCTCAAAGCTCCAAAGTCCATGATCTTTAGGTCTGAAAAGTTGACTGCTTTAACAAATCTGATCTAATCGACTTTCAACCCGCTCTGATACCATGTTGTTTTTGTGATCAGATATAAAGCACAGAAAATTAATTCAAAAATCCGACACAACACAAAATATACCCTGGGAAAACCCTCCACTTGAGGGAGAAAAAACCCAAGAACAATATATCACTTATATATTGAATGTCAACAAGAATTGTCTCCTTTACAATGAGGCCGATATGAAAGGCCAATTAGAAGCACCACAATCTAATGCAACACAAATACAAGATAATGTAATTCGCTGATAATAATCTCAGCCTTCCACAGAATATCAATCTACTCTTCTACAGAATTCGCACTTGAGAACAATGAATTGGATGAGTATGAATTTATTGTCAAACAATGAAATGCCATCAAACATAAATACAAAATGGAGTGGGAGACGTGACCCTTCAAAGCATCATGTCGACCTTCATAGAAGAATGTGTCCATTAAATCGCGTCCATAATAAACATGATGTCGGCCTCAACAAGCATTGTGCCTCTTCTTGAATTTGAGTCTTCTTTATTTAATAAAAGTCGT
This sequence comes from Sequoia sempervirens, assembly GCA_007258455.2. Classification (NCBI taxonomy): domain Eukaryota; kingdom Viridiplantae; phylum Streptophyta; class Pinopsida; order Cupressales; family Cupressaceae; genus Sequoia; species Sequoia sempervirens. The sequence goes on from VDFB02325664.1 coordinate 16,422, forward strand.
GCCTCTTCATTAAATATAACATTACAATTCAAATAGCCATTTAGGCTATCATTTGAATTGTCTTCAAGAGACGTGATGTGCTGGAAGTAGCAGCCCGACGCTGCTCTATAACATCAACAATTTTTAGGGGACGGTAGGGGACGGTGACATACAAAATACATACATACATATATATATATTATTTTTCCAAAATTTATTAATATATTATAGAGAGAGAGCGAGGGAAAGAGAGAGAGATGTCAATAAATTAATAATTGATAACAACAATATCAATATGTAAATAAATCGCAAGAGTAGTACTATAATAGCATAAGAAATGTCATTAAAGCATTATAAAATTTATCAGCTGTATCAAACATTGATAAAACCATGGTCTATCAATATCCAAATGTCTCAAACATGTATCCAAAAGTCTCAAAGTTCAAACATGAAAATCAAAATATTAAATACAATAGTCTATGAAATTAAGCCTCATTCGAGCTATGAATATCCAAAGACTCAGAACTATTTGAGTCACTATCATTCTCTAGCAAGAGTGGAACATCCAATGGTAGCCTGACCGATCCTGGTTGCACCTCCTCCTCATTAATTTTCCTAACATCCTCAAGATCAACATCCCATCGTGCTGCTGGAGTTTGTCGATACTCAATAATTTATCAGTCCTAAAGTCTCAAGGCACTATGAACTACAACTAATTTGGCATTTAGGCAAACATTTTAGGTTCGAGAGAGTTAGTGGGCCCTGCACGACCATAGAAAGGAAGACGAAATAATAAAAAAATCCAGTTTTTAAACTTTTTTAACCCAAGAGGCTCCCTGTCCGCAGCTGGTACGACAGGGGACATTTCCAACGTCCCCCATCCGTACCGGGGATGGGGAAACGTCCCTAAAGGGCAAGGGACATTTCCTCCCATTTCTTGCTAGTTGGGCTGTTTTGAGGACGGCTGGGGAACGTCCCCTTTGCGTCCCCCCGTCCCGGGGACGGCAAGGGATGAGGACAGTGGGTTTTGGGGTAGGGGACGCGTCCCCGTGTAACATAGGTTTAATATTGTTACCCTTTCGAAGAAGATTCAAAAAGACAATAATTTCACAAAGTTTTAAGACAAGACATCCAACATTCCTTCCTCTATTGTTAATATTCATCATTTAGCACAAGTAAACCAGAGAATAGAATCATCGCAATAATCCCCACAAATGGATCCAGATGATAGTCATCCTAGACTTGCCTACCACTGAAAATTGATATTGAGTTGAGCAGTCTGAAAGAGAACCTTCACATGGATCCTCTTGATCAAGAAAATAAAACAGATCCAAGATTAGAACTATACTCACTTATGCAATTTGGAAAGTGAAGGATAGATTAGTTCCCAACTTTTATAGAACATATAAAAACAAGAGGAAAAGAGCAAGTACCCTATACATTTGATCTCCAAGGTAAAGTACATAGATGTTATCCATGCATCTGTCTCCCGAAAACTAAGAGTAAATTCAAGTACAAATGTAACTAGCAATATTTAGTTAAGACACCCACATTCAAGGGTTGACTGGAGCTAAACCTTCTTCATCTGAAAAGAAAAATTTGTCAATAGAACCCCCTTTTGGAGTCTACAAGCTAAACATTGTGGTGCCTCTCAAGGAAATCCTTGAATCTCTGGAGTAGGATGTATCATCTGAGATAATGAAGGGACACTCATCAAAGCAGCCTTAGAAAGTGTCTAATGGATCCAATAATGAGTTTGAGGCTCATGCCTTGCTTCTAGTACTTCAGGTTGCAACAAAAAGTAGAATTAAATCATTGCAAATCAAAGAGGATTCCATGGTTATCTTTTATGCCATTTGCAATAAAGGATCACAATGTTAGGAAAATTGATAATATCCTTCACAAAGCTTGGCCAATTTTGGAGTCTTTTGATAATTACACTAGGAAATTGTTTTTTGGGAGGCCAATGTGACAAAGATTTACTTGCCAACTTTGGCATTGAAATGCAAAGAAACCTTATAGTGGACTCTACTTGGGCTTGATGGGAAGGTACATCCAATGATGGAATTAAGACAGATCTGATTGTTCACTCAACATTTCAGCACAAGGCTCAAGAATTAAGAATGATCATGAATGATTTGTTGAGGGATTTAATGATGATGAAGTCACTCCTTTAATTAGCCATCATTTTAAAGCAGCATCCCCTTCTCCAAAGCATTACTTTACACAAGGCATTATATTATTTCAATGCACTTTTCGAGTCATTCCACATTCAGAAAAGTTGGATTGCCCTCCTTTCTATCTACAACTCACAATGGTGTGTGCTATGGATACCCATTTCCATCTTTATGCAAAGAAGTGAGAGGTTGCTTTTTGTGGGCCATTCACCAAAATGAGACTAGAGAAAATCTTTGTAATAGAGTTGAGCGCCACAAAGAATGCTATTTGCAAGGTAATATGTTCTGATTACTTAGAGGTGGATGTTCGGTGCAAGGTTAATGGTGATCTTTCTTCTATGTTTGAGTCAAACTTGTCAAATTTCTTACATGACAAGGGCTTGTTAAAGGCAATTTCAATGCATTAAAGAAAAGAATTTGGGTACTTTAGGAAAGGCTCTGGCCATTACCATTCCTGGCTCAACCATTACAACATTTGATTTCACAAGACAAGTATCAATGCCTTCATTCATGAGGTGGAATCGAAATTTCTAGCATTAGTGGATGCAGTTGAGAATTTGAAATAGGGAATGCAAAATGGCATGGTGAATTGCAAATGGATCTTCAAAATCAAATACAAAGCAGATGGTAGCGTGACAAGTGCATTGCATAACTTTTGGCTCACAAAAAAAACATCGAATATGAAGAAATCATTGCCCAGACTACAAAGATCAAGACTATCAAGATGGTTTTGGCTATGCCAATGTAGTTCAAGTGATAGGTTTGTCAAATGGATGTTAAAATGCAATATCCCCTTACAATTTTTTCCAATTTTTCACAAACAATTTCACTCATTAACGTTAGATAACCAAGATAATCCAGCTGAAAGTAACCCTTCACTTTTTGATCACCCAGTTCCCAATGAGAGCAGGGTGAGAGCATACGGTGAAAAGAGGGTCGTTAGATGAAACTGAATTGAAAGAGCAATACTGAAATCAACCCTTCACTTTCTGATCACCCAGATCCCAGTGTGGGCAAGGAGAGAGCATTCGGTGGAAAAGGGATCGTTAGTTGAAAGAACTAAAATGCTTGAAAGTACAATATGAAAGATGGCTTTGCCGATTAGCATGATATGCAATGCAACTTGACCACTTATTCAACAGGAGTGTAATACAAAGTTCTGAAAGTAAATTGTCTAGGCGGCTAGCCGACCCCTTCTGCTTTTCAACAGGCAGTACAAGAAAGTAAAATGCTGGAAGTAAAAGACGGTGAGGGCCTGTCTCTTCCACTTAAAGTGGGAATAAAAGTGGTAAAGTGCAAAAATGAAATGACTGAATTAGTACTACTGATAACAGCGTTACAATATGTAGCAATCTGCAAGTTACAATGAGAAATAGATATCCAATTCACTCCAAAATGATAAGAGATGATCTCCACAACTAAGCAAGCTAATCTACTATGAAAATAAGCTATAACAGAAACTTTTTACCAATCTGATATGAAGTTGCAGCACTCAGAAATCTCAGACCAGCAAGCTCAAAACACACCAAAATGCTCATAACACTACAAAGACTCCTCTGAATGATGTGAAATCAAGTGCAAAGGGTGCCAAAGAGAAGGGCGACCAAATCCATGCCATCAAACAACACCAAACAGTCCAAAATGTTTTAGCACACCTCCCCATGCACAGTATGAAGGTAGTACAGCCTCCTAGGAAGGGCGACCAGCAAGATAATATCCAAAAATCCTCAATAAAATCTGCAAACTTGCTAGAATGGTCACCTAGGGTAGAGGAGAAGATATAGCAAGTACCCAAAACCAAGAAAAAATCGTACAATGAGCTATAAATGAAAATGTGCTTCAACCAAGCACCACACCAGCATGCCAAAATTGATAAAACACACCAAAAACTTCAGAAAACATCAAAAGTAACCATCTTCAATATGCTCAATCTGCTCTTCAATGTAAAGAACAGTCACAAACTTAGCTAGATGCTATCTTGCAAGCACAAAACTAAGGCCACTAGGAGGTATGCATTCCTCGAAACAAAGGTTTGTAGAAATTTCAACAGCACTTCGTTATATTTTAAATGGATAGTCTCAAATGAAGCCCAACACTTATATTTATAACCTTCTTCTCAAATTCAAATCCATTTTCCCTCCAATTAGGGCGCCCAAGATGAAATTCACATTTGACTTGAGTTTGCATTTGAATTTCATGAAGCTTGGCATCTAAAGCACAAGAAGGATATAATTTGATAAAAAGCAACTAACATAAGTTAGGCATCCCAGAAAATAAGTGAAATACATTATAATTTAACTTAAATATTTCTCCAAAAGTCGTGCACCATGGCTTAGCCAAATATTTCACTTTAAATATAAACTCGACCAAAAGAAGCGCCTAACACATAAGCATTGACTTGTCAAAATTAACTCCAAGAGTGAGGGAAGTGAGGGAGACCAAACAACTCAAATTGACCTGCCAGATATAGCCACTGTATTGAACTGTTGAACCCCTGCCAGAAATAGCACTTCTAAAAATAGTGACTTCAAATGCATTTTAACCACAAACTGAGTAGTCGTCGCAACTTACTAAAAATAGAAAGTTCGAAAAAGTTACCAGATGCAGATGCATGTCATACCACTACGAAGCTCTCTGAAAACTCAGAAAGAATCCACCAACCAATCTGCAAAACTCCAACATGCAAACCCTTGAATCCACAAAAGAAACTTCCAAGCAACTAGAAACCCTAATTTTGCCTATGACTAGCCTATGGGCATCAGAGAATAGGCTAATAGTCATTGGAAACCGTAGTGGTAAAAATGGGGACATTACATAAAAGTGCCTTCCTCAATGGAGATCACAAATAAGCAAGCTATGCAAATCATGGGTATACTACACCTGGACTACAACAAAAAGTGTGCAGACTAATGAAAAAACAAACTCCTTGAGCCTAGTACATCAAAATTGATGAGCATCTCCAATGTCATAGATTCACCAAGTGGAAAAATCAAGGCAACCTTCTCTAGACAAGGTAAATTAGGAGACAAAATTAATTCCTTCACAGAAGTGTGCAAGAGTAACCTTCGAGGCATCAAAAGGTTATCAATCAAAGGAGAAGAAGCTAACCCAAAGGTGTTTGAAAGAAAATCTGACATGTGTAGAACATCGAAGCTAAAGGAAGAGTAGAGGAATCCTACTTGGCCAAGAATGCAAGAGAAACACTAGAATGTCCAAAGAAAAACTCTATAGCAACCAAGTTCCAAGCACTAGGTTTGCATCAAAACAAAAACATGGCAAGCCTTACTGTACAAAAACAAAAGTTAACCAAGTTTAAAGCCAATGAAAGGATTGGGTGAGGCATTATAAGACTTGTGAAACAATTTGAATAGAAAATGGACACAATTATAGGACAATTTGGCTAAAGTCTTTTCCAACCACCTAGCAAGGTGTAGCAATTGATTAGTATAAAGAAATTAACCAAGCCCCTTCAAACACATGGAAAAGATTTAAAAAAAGCCTTCAAAAAAGACTTTAAGTTGCTTCATGATGAAAATGAAATAGTAGCAAAAATGTACACAAAACAAGGTATGCATGAAAATATATGAGCCTATGTTACACGGGGATGCATCCCCTGCCCCAAAACCCACAATCCCTGTCCCAAGCCATCCCCGGGATGGGGGATGCAAAGGGGACGTCCCCTTGTCATCCTCAAAACTGTTGGTTTTTCAAATCAGATTTAATAGAAAGCAAAAAATGCAACACATAAACAATAAACACAGTGATTACCCTAGGAAAACCCTCCTACTCGAGGGAGAAAAACCCAGCAAAGAATATTCTCTTATATATCAAAATAATAAGTGCAGAACACTGCTTACAAATCAGGCCTTACACAAGGTTGAGTCTGAAACAAAGAATGGAGACACTTCTCTTTAAAAGATGGATCTGCTGCTAAGACTGGCGAACTGCTAAGAATGGCAAACTCCTGCTGCTAATAATGGTGAACTCCTGCTACTAATAATGGCGAACTCCTGCTGCTAATAAGATGCAAATGAATGAATGAACTTGATGCTTGAAATGAGAGGTCTTCACCTCCCTTATATACAAAGTTAAGCGACCTCTTCTCTAGGTCGGCCCCCTTAGAAAATGAAAAATATAAAATATTCTTTGAGACATGAAGGCCCACCTACCTTAAACAAAGATATATTAAGGAGAAAAATATCTCCTACAACTACAACACTAACACTCCCTCTTAGTTAGGGAGGTATATTTCCAAATATCCTCATTATGGAGTCTCTCAACATGACGCCCACAATGGCTACACCCATTTGTGGAAAACCACATCTCAGTCGCAGAGATGTACAAGAGTTCATCACGGAGTCTCTCAACGTGATGTCATCATGGAGTCTCTCAACATGACATCCACAGTGGCTACTCTCATGTGTGGAAAGAAACACATCTCAGTCTCAAAGATGTACAAAGGTCCATCACGGAGTCTCTCAACGTGATGTCGTCCTGGAGTCTCTCAACATGACATCTCATCTCAATCTCAGAGATGAATAAAGGCTCATCACGGAGTCTCTACACATGATGTCATCATGAAGTCTCTCAACATGACATCTCATCCCAGTCTCGAAGATGAATAAGGGCTCATCACGGAGTCTCTCAACGTGATGTCGTCATGGAGTTTCTCAACATGACATCTCATCTCAATCTCAGAGATGAATAAGGGCTCATCATAGTCTCTCAACGTGATGTTGTCATGGAGTCTCTCAACATGACGTCTCATCTCAGTCTCAAAGATGAACAAGGGCTTGCACCTCATCTTTCTCCATCTCAAAGAAATATACACTACAAGGGCTTTCACCTCATATTTCTCTGTCTCATAGAAATATACATTACAAAAAATCTCCATGATGATGTGACTCCCTCATCGACCTTCTAACCTCCTCGTCCAAGGTTGCCTCTGTTGGTTTGTCAGACTCCCTCTAAATGTTATTTCCTCCTCTTCGAAGAAACTGATCGCAATGACAATCTATATAGGTTCTCCTGACGAGTCCCAATCACACGAGCTGAATTTATGATGGAGTTCTTTGACCATGCAAGAACCTTTCCTTCAAAGAAGGCAATCTTGTACCCTTTGTCCTCCAAGGTTGAAATGGAAACAAGGTCCTTTTGATCCCAGATACGTACAATACATCACTCAAATGAAGAGCGATACCAAATCTAGTTGGAAGGGAGTGGCCCCAGCTCCTTTTACGGCATAGCTAGCATCATCTCCAATTATCACTTGTAAGTTAGACTCGTTCTCTACTAAGTTTGTAAGATGCTCTCTGTAACCTATGATGTAACGTGAAGCACCACTATCTATCAACCAAGTATCATTGTCAGATTGTACATTACTTGAAAGAGCAAAGATGAATAAGAAACCTTCTGAATCGACTTTAGAACTTGGCTCCTTCTAAGATGTCCCTATGTCAATTTCTGCAATAGAAACATGTTGTGTAGACTTTAATTTGCAATCTCGAGCAAAGTGACCATACTTGTCACACCTGTAACATTGAATGAGAGAGAGATCTTCTTCTTCGGTTTTGGGGCAGAATCTAATTCTTTGTCTCTATTCCTCTTTCTTCCTTTGCCTCCTTCTCTAGAAGTATGTGTAGCAAGAACTTGATTTTCTACATCAAGATAGCTTAGCCCAATTCCTCTTGCTGCCAATCTGGTTTCCTCTTGAATACAATCAGCTCGAAGACGATCAAACTTAGGCAACTTGGATCTCCCACTGATGCTTTGAATAAAGGGTTCCCTAGATTAGGGAAGACCATTTAGTGCCAACATAACAAGATCTTTGTCTGCAACTATATCCCCAATAGCGCTCAACTGATCTCTCAAATCAGAAATCTTCATAAAGAATGAGATGACTGAATCTTCTTTATCCATTTTTACGTGATGAAGCTATTGTCTCAAAGCAAGGGCTTTGCTGGTATTGTTGATCTCATACAATCCTTTTAGAGTGTCAAACATTTCTTTAGTTGTCTTCAACTTGGAGATGATCGGTATGAGGTGATAGATCAAGGAATCTATCATGATCTTTCTAGCCTTCGTGCCATTTTTCTTCCACTGGATTTTCTCAGTATCATCGGAAGGCTCAGGCATATCACTTTCCATCAAATCAAGAAGATCATTCTCCTCTAATGCAATAAGTACCCTGGGTTTCCAAGAGTTGAAGTTTGAAGCTCCATCAAGCCTATCTTCTACATTGACACCGTTCACCATCTTCCTTTTATGCACAAATTCACCTTCAAAGATCTGCCCTTAGGTGAAAAAGTTGACCTGATTGCTTAAACAAATCTGATCAGATCATTTCTTAGACCCACTCTGATACCATGTTAGTTTTTCAAATCAAATTTAACAGAGAGCAGAAAATGCAACACATAAACAATAAACACAGTGATTACCCTAGGAAAACCCTCCTACTTGAGGGAGAAAAACCCAACAAAGAATATTATCTTATATATCAGAATAAGAAGTGCAGAACACTGCTTACAAATCAAGCCTTCCACAAGTCTGAATCTGAAACAAAGAATGGAGACACTTCTCTTTAAAAGATGGATCTATTGCTAAGATTGGCGAACTCCTGCTGCTAATAAGATGCGAATGAATAAATGAACTTGATGCTTGAAATAAGAGGTCTTCACCTCCCTTATATACAAAGTTAGGCGACCTCTTCTCTAGGTCGCCCCCCTTAGAAAATACAAAATATAAAATATTATTTGAGACATGAAGGCCGACCTGCCTTAAACAAAGATATATTAAGGAGAAAAATATCTCCTACAGCTACAACACTAACAAAAACAGCCCAATTAGCAGGAAACATACTTGACCGTTTGGGGGCAGTTCAACATCCCCAGTATTGATGGGGGACATTGGAAATGTACCTCATCGTACCGAGGATGGCTAGTTGTCCTCTGCACGCAAGGAACTTCAAAAGGTAAAAATGCATTTTAAAAATCGATATTTTTTAATATTTCTACCTCCTTTCCAAGGTCACACGGGGCCCACTAGCTCTCCCAACCTTAAGATTTAAAAGTAAAAATTTTAAGTAACAACATTTTGATTTTATTATTTTTTTATGATACTAGCTGCAATGGTGCACATCTTCAGTTGAAGCATTGGCATTAACCAAAGTTCACTGTTCATTATTGATGTTGGAGCTGCAATTACAAGTTTGAACTTTGACTTTGGGTTTAGAAGTTAGAAGTATAAGTTTAGGCATTAGTAATTTTAAATTCTCAATTTACTTTTCAATGTTTCATCCCTTTTTTATAAATGAAACCCTAACAGCATGCATTCTCTCACTAGTGATCATTATTATGAGCATAAACAGCCCTATTTCAAGCCATTAAGCCTCTTAGCTCTTCTTGGATCTCTCCTTGAACACTATTAGCTTATCATTTGAATAGAACTATAAGTTTAGGCATTAGTAATTTTAAACTTTTAATTTACTCTTCAATGTTTCATCCCCTTTTTTTTAAAATGAAACCATAACAGCATGCATTCTCTCAATAGTGATCATTATTCTAAGCATAAAAAGCCCTATTTCGAGCCATTAAGCCTCTTAGCTCTTCTTGGATCTCTCCTTGAACACTTTCAACATATCTTTTCAAAACTCTTTCTCTTCTCTTTGATTTGTTGCCGGTCTCATTCTCGACCTTCTCTACTCCAGATTTGCAAATAAGACAATAGCCATTTATTCTTTCTTTCTTAATAACGTCCCTATGTTATTGTTTCTTCTTTCCTTGGAAACACAGTAACATCATTTTCATACTTTCTATAAGAGCTTTTTATATCCATTGCTCCTCTCTCAGCAATCAATTTGAGTAAATTTAATGCTACTACTGCTTTAAGTGTAACTTTAAGTTTATATAGATAGTGTTGGTTTACATTTTGATTCTTTAAATTTTCTGATTTTCATTTTAAATGTTCATTGATTTGGTATTTTGGTTTAAATTTACAAACTTTCAAGCTTTCAACCGAAAAAAAAACATACAAAATGAGCAACAACAACAATAATGACAGTCATGAGGGTAGTGACAGTGAAAATGAAGCTACAAGAATACCAATAGACCCTTCTTCTAACTCTGAAAATACAACCCATGATTTTCAAACCATTATGCATGCCCTATACTCTCTCTTCAAAAGTTTGCAAAAGGCCCTTTCAATTGCAAAAAACCATTGCAACAATTTGCAACAAATGTGACTGCCAACAAGAGGAAAAATTTAGGGGGCAGCAAGAAAAAGTTTTGTCATGTTTGTGAACCTCATTACCATGGGAGCTATACTAGGATTAGAGGCCATCTAGTGGGTGACAGTGGAAAGGGTGTTAGAGTTTGTGAGGCAATAACATTGGAGCAACAACTTCAATTTGCAAAGTTGGCCGGAGTAAGCGATGACCAAATCATTACCATTCAAAATAAAAAAGAGTCATTAATTGATTTGCAAGCCTCTTCCAATGTATCAATTGGAGAGAGTTGTGATAGAGGGAAGAGGAAAGCAAGTGAGAAAACTTTAGTCATGGGGTTAATGAATGTGCAAAAATGTGAGCAAGTTAATGATGCAGCAGCCAAATTCTTTTAGGCACATGCTCTTCCATTTCATTTGGCATGGTCACCTTATTTCAAAACAATAGTGAAAGAAATATTGGCAGTTGGATCGTCTTATGCCCCCCCTAGAGAACATAGATTGCGTACCTCCATTCTTGACAAACAATATTCAAAAGCTACCATGATGATGGAGGAGATGAGGCAAACTTGGATTAGGACAGCTTGTTCCATTGTCATGGATGGGTGGACTGATATTCAACATAGGCCACTCATTAATGTTATTGTTACATGCCCTATTGGTTCATACTTTCTTCGAGCTATTGATTGTTCTTGGAAATTTAAGGATGCTGATTTTTAGTTTGGCATTTTAAGGAAGGCCATAGAGGAGGTTGGGCCTTCTAATGTTGTGTAGGTTGTGACAAATTCAACTCGTATTTGTAAGCTAGCTGGTTTGATGATTAAGAGTGCTCACAAACATATTGTTTGGACTCCATGTTGCGTACATGCTTTGAGTAATACTTTGAAAGACATTGGCAAAATAGATTGGGTGAAGGCAGCAATTGTAGAGGCTAGAGACATACAAATGTTTGTATGTAACCATCACATTTCACTTGCACTATTCCGGTCTTATACATAGAAAGAATTCCTCAAACCAATTGAGACTAGATATGCTAGCAACTATATTTTGTTGGAGAGGATGTTGGAGGTCCAAGATGCTCTACAAGCCATGGTTGTTTGTGCAGATTGGAAAAGGTGGACTCTATCGAAGACAAATGAAGGCAAGAAAGTGAGATAGAGTACTTAATGAAACTTGGTGGGCGACTATCAAGTAAGAAATCTAAAAATTTAAATTGTTTTTTAATTTGTTAAACTTTGTTTTACTTTGTATTTTAAAAGTTTTAATTTTTAATTTGTTGCTTGTAGGTATATTTTCTCTTTCATATCACCATCTGTTGGGGTAATCCGGTATGTAGATACAAACTCTCCTAGCTAGGAGAGATATATGAGACTTTTGATAGCATGCTTGACCAAATGAAGCAAGCTATTCGTGAAAAGGATCTTGAGTTGAGTTTTTATGAGGACCATATTAGGCATATTGTGACAAAGAGGTGGAAGACAATCAATACCCCTCTTCATATGTTTGCCTATGCTCTTAATTCAAAGTGGTATGTACCTAGACCTGGCTACCCCCATGGTAATGAGTTTCACAAACATGACAAAACCATTTCTTGCTACCCCCTAAATTTTTCCTCTTGTTAGCAATCACATCTATGGCAAACTGACGCAATGGTTTCTCGCGATTGAAACGGCCTTTTGCAAACCTTTGAAGGGAGGGTATAGGGCATGCATAATGGTCTGAAGAAGTATGGGTTGTATTTTCAGAGTTAGAAGAAGGGTCTATTGGCATTCTTGTAGCTTCATTTTCACTATCACTACCCTCATGACTGTCACTATTGTTGTTGCTGCTCATTTTGTCTGTTTGTTTTTTGGTGAAAGCCTGAAAGTTTGTAAAATTGAAACCAAAATACCAAATCAATGAACATTGAAAATGAAAATCAGAAAATTCAAAGAATCAAAATGTAAACCAGCACTATCTATATAAACTTAAAGTTAAACTTAAAGCAGTAGTAGCACTAAATTTACTCAAATTGATTGTTGAGAGAGGAGCAATGGATATAAAAAACTCTTATAGAAAGTATGAAATGATGTTACTGTGTTTCCAAGGAAAGAAGAAACAATAACATAGGGACATTATTAAGAAAGAAAGAATAAATGGTTGTTGCCTTAGCTGCAAATCTAGAGTAGAGAAGGTTGAGAATGAGACCGGCAGCAAATCAACGAGAAGAGAAAGTGTTTTCAAAAGATAAGCTAAGAGTGTTCAAGGAGAGATCCAAGAACAGCTAAGAGGCTTAATGGCTCGAAATATGGCTTTTTATGATCAGAATAATGATCACTACCGAGAGCGTGCATGTTGTAAGGGTTTCATTAAAAAAAAAGGGATGAAACATTGAAAAGTAAATTTAAAATTACTAATGCCTAAACTTATAGTTCTAACTTCTCAACTCGAAGTCAAAGTTCATACCTGTAATTGCAGCTCCAACATCAAGACTGAACAGTGAACTCTGGTTAATGCCAATGCTTCGACTAAAGATGTGTGCCGCTGCAACTAGTATCAAAAATATTTAATAAAATCAAAATGTTGTTACTTAAAAATTTTAGCTTTAACTTTTGTTTGATCTATAGACTATGATCAAAGACATCACTTGAGAGTGAACCGAGACCTTTGTCATGTTGTGAGACTAAGGTGAGTTGTGAGACAAAATAATGTTCATATTTTGTTTCTTTTGGCATTTAGACAAAAATCTTAAGGTTGGGAGAGTTAGTGGGCCCCACACGACCTTGGAAAGGAAAAAGAAATATTAAAAACATCTATTTTTTAAATGCTTTTTAACCTCAGGAAGCTCCATGCCTACGGGGAACAGCTAGCCATCCCCCAACCGTATTGGGGATGGGGAACCATACCCAAACGATCAAGGATGTTTCTTGCTGTTTCCTGCTAATTGGGCTATTTTGGGGGCGGCAAGAAGACGTCCCCTTTGCGTCCCCCCGTCCCAAGGACGACTGGGGAGAGGGACGATGGGTTTTGGGGCAGGGGACACGTTCCCGGGTAACACAACAGTGAATCAAAAACGATACAAGCACTCCAAAGGGGATTGCTCCAAATAATTAAAGAATTGAAGGCAAAGAAAGAAACCAACAAAGAAACTAACGAACCATGGTGTATTGAGTGTAAAAGTGAAGATCAAACCAAAGGTAACTATCTTAAAAAAATACAAAAAAGATGAAGTGAGTGAGAGCGGGCAGGAAGAGTACCGGGGGAGGATTTTTTAAATCCTCTTAGGATGGTGATGAAGAAGACAAAGATTCAAACACGGATGTGTTTGCTTTGGAGGATTGCAAGGTGCCAATGGTCGAGGGTTTGTTGTTTTTGGCTTTTGTTAGTGTTGAAGGCAAAAATTTTGTGGTTGCAAAGGCAAATGGTTTTTGTCCTGTTTCTTTGTTCGCGCTTTCAAAGTTGGAGCTTCTCTTATTGGGCAGTTGTGTTGGGGGCGACTATTTCCATGTCTCTAGCGTAGGTGGCTTTGTGGATGTGGAAGTTGCAAACAGTTTTGGCTAGTTTTGGCCTATCATGTTTTTCTTGCCTGAGGCGTTCCTTCCAATTAGGCACAAGTCTTGTGCTTTCTGGAGGTGCCTGGTCAAAGCTCGTTGGGAGCAACAACTATTGGACTTTGTATCTCCTCTGTGGTGTTGGAATGCATTGTCTTTCAGGGTTTTGGCTCCCTACTTTTTATTGTGGCTATGGCTCTTGCTGATAGGGTCGTGACTTGGACATGTTGTTTATGTTGCTCTAAGCTTGAGCCTCAACGCATGGTTTTGAACCCCTACTGGTCTATGAAGCATTTAATGTTGATGGGTTTAGTTTTCTTCTTAGAGGATGCCAATTCACTATTATTCTCGTTGAGGGTGCTCAAGGGGACTTTTCTTGCCCTAGTTTTTGAGTCTCTTCTAATGACTAGGTTGTTCCCAAAGTATGTTTTAATGGTTGTGCTATGTTCAAAGACTTTTTCAAGACCCGAATATTCTTGAAGCTAAAGGGAATGTGTGTTGCCCTTGTTTCTCATTTGGCGATGATGCTTGGGCTATGCTTAAAGTTTTCTCTATTGTCCCAGATGAATTCGTTGTCTAAGGGAGCCTCTATTGTCCTTCTTCCAAAGGGTTTTCCCTCTGCCTACTTCCTCAAAGTATATCTCCTATAGAGGTGGAGATCCCTCCTTTTGAAGTGGAGCTAGCACTGGTTGGTTCAATTGAGAAATCTCTACTAAAGGTTTCCAAAGGTGTTGTGGCTGCCCTGATTTTTGTCGTTTTGTTGTTGGCTGGTTTGCATTCAGTGTTCATCTTGAAGTCCCAGGTGTTTGTGTTGCCTAAGGATGCTAAGTTTTCCCTTTCTATTGGAGTGTTTGCTTTCTCCTTAGTTTTATAGACTATCTCCTATCAAGGTGGAGACCTCTCTTATTGAGGTGGAGTCCTTTTCTTTTGAGGTGGATATGTGTTCTGTGAGCATCGTGGGTTGCATATGTTTCTCCAATTGACTTTCTCTCTTATAGCTCCTATTGAGGTGGAGTTTGGGTTTGACGGTGAGTTGTGGTTGTAGAGGAAAGGGTGTTCTTGGTGTCTACTCCTATAGAGGTGGAGACGCAAGTTGGATGATGTGGTTGTTCTGCATCATCAAAAAAGTTGTTTTTTTGGCTCAAAAATTGAATTTTTGAGCGGTTTGCTTGTTGTGGCCTAGCTATCTCAAGCAATGTTATTGGTTAGATAGGGTTATAGGTCCTTGAAAAACCTAGTTGCTTAGGGTTCAAGGATCCCTTCAAAACCTTTTTGTTGCAGTATTGGTTGGTCTAGATTATCCTATGGAGGACTATTGTTGTTAGGCTGCTAGTTGTTTGTGTATTATCTTTTAATAGCATATTTTGCTTTGACTAGGTTTCGAGTCCCTTCAAAACATGTTTGTAAAAGGTTTTGAGTCCCTTCAAAGCCTATCTTTCCTCAGTAATCAAAACTATCTCCAAAAAAATGTTTTATGAGATTTGTCAACTTATGAGTCATCCAATAAAAGAGTGTCCATATAATTTGAAGACCAATAGTACACAAGTATTCTTTACACTATTAAAGTATTATTGTAATATTTTAATGGTTATCTTAGCTTTTAGTTAGTCAGTAGTTTACTTTTAGTTAACTTAGTTTGTTTCATGTAATGTCCCCTTCTCAGCAGTGATCGT
This sequence comes from Sequoia sempervirens, assembly GCA_007258455.2. NCBI lineage: Eukaryota > Viridiplantae > Streptophyta > Pinopsida > Cupressales > Cupressaceae > Sequoia > Sequoia sempervirens. The sequence goes on from VDFB02325664.1 coordinate 32,001, forward strand.
TTATGTGGACCGTTGGCCTATTCCGGAGACCCGTAGGCTGTGCGTAAGGTGAAATTAGGGTTTCCTAGTTTGAGAAGGTTGTTGCTTGGAGTTTGGGATTTAGATAGGGTTATAGGTCCTTGAAAAACTATTTTTGGCTAGTTGCTTAGGGTTCAAGGATCCCTTCAAAACCTTTTTGTTGCAGTATTGGTTGGTCTAGATTATCCTATGGAGGACTATTGTTGTTAGGCTGCTAGTTGTTTGTGTATTATCTTTTAATAGCATATTTTGCTTTGACTAGTAGTTTCGAGTCCCTTCAAAACATGTTTGTAAAAGGTTTTGAGTCCCTTCAAAGCCTATCTTTCCTCAGTAATCAAAACTATCTCCAAAAAAATGTTTTATGAGATTTGTCAACTTATGAGTCATCTTGAAGCTATCATTCTATATTGTTGCAATGTTGAAGACTCTCTTATAATGTGCTTAACTGATGAATTTTCTGATATTGTAAGCTGAACAGTAGTACTGTCAGCAACTTTAATATTATTGCAAATTCAATGTTTGTATCTGCCCACTGAATAAGTGGAAGAGGCTGGCTTGCCGCCTATTTACTTAGTTGCTTGTAATTTCCTAAGTCTCTGCCATATGGTCGCCTCTTATCCATCACGGATTGAGTAGCACATACTTGGTGTTGAGCTGCATTTTTCAGTATTGCATTAAATAGGGATCCTCTGACCGAATGCTCGTCGTTCACCGGCGCATCTCGTGGTTAGAGTTCTTATTCAACACCTTCCTTTAAGATCCTCTGACCAATGCTCACACCTTGCCCACATCGGGATCCTGGTGTACATTCTGGTTAGAGTTACTTTCCGCATCGTTTTGGTTTATGCTAACCTTAACGGGTGCATGTTGCATTGTAATCATTTGTTAAAAATCAAAAAAAAATTTGGTCCGGTTCATTACATTTCAGTTAGCCTTTAGTATCTTTCCATTATTTGCTTTAGTTTGGTTTAGCTAACAATTGTTTCTTTTTAGAAACATCATCTTGTAATTATTTATATAAGAAGTTTTTCCTCTCCTTTGCAAATAACGAATATCAAATATCAATTATCATTTCATGGTATCAAAGCATAGGCTATTTTTGGCGAACTTTTTGAAATAAAAATTCATAGTGGATTACCTAAAGATTTTTTGGAAATTTTTAGAAGTTTTTTTTCTGATTTTTTTAAATAAAAATCGAGGATTTTTTGTGAAAAGTTTTTGTGAACCGATCTTTTTGAAAATCGAAAGGTTTTTGAAGCCGATTTTTGAAGGGTTTGTTGCAAAAGATTTCGTGAAGGTTTTCAAACAGATTTGAGGGTTTCTTTTGCAAGAGATCACTGATTTTTGAAGTGGTTTTCTACGATTTTTTCTAGGTTGAGTTAGTGATCTGATCTGGGCAATCTTGAAGAGTTTTTAGAAGATTTTTTCTAAAAAACTTGCTTCTTCAAAACTTTTTTGAAAAAAAGTCTTTAAAAATCTTATCTTGTGTTTTTGAGAGACAATTTTTTAGAAGCTAATTGTTTTTGATCAAAAAATCTTTTTTCTATGCAATCTGACCAAGTTTTTGGCCAAACGACCAACAGAGATTTTCCTTGCTTTTCACAAAAGTTTTATTGAAGATTTTGAAAGAAAAATCTCCTACTTGTGTCAAATGGAGTCTTTCGATGAGATTTTTCCTAAAAATCAAATTGTTTGTCCATGTGGTAGTTAGGCTCAAGAAGTATTGACTTTGAGAGATCCTTAGAGCATGCACTAGTTGAGTTCATCTATCAGCACTCTTTGGCATCAACAGTATTCTCAAATTGCCTACCTCTCTTAGCTTCAGGGGAATTTGAAGGCTCACCTGAGATTCAACAACAAACACATGGTGTTTGCAAAGCTTGCCAAGCAAAGAAGCAAATCTTACTCCATTTTCAGTCTTGTGTTGGTTTGCAAATGTTTGTGGACCCCTAAATCATTATTGCCAAGTACATGATTTTTTAAAAATGTGGGTGGGCATAGTCACAATTGTTTAATGAATTTCAGAAATTTAAGCATTAGTTAGAGTCAGAATGTCAAATCATAAAAGGTTAGATAAATGTTCCAACCAGTTCGACTTTTGTGCTAAACACGGTATTAAACATCAACTTACCACACCCTATACCCCTCAACAGAATGGTGTTGTCAAGCGGAGAAATCATACCATCACATAAATTGCCCATTGTATGTTGAAGAATAGGAATGTTCACAAGAAGTTTTGCATTAAGGTAGTGTATACTGCAGGATACCTTCTTAATTGGTCTCACACGGGCCATCAAGAAGATGACCCCAGAGGAAGCATGGTATGGGAGGAAACCAAGAATCACTCATCTTAGAGTGTTTAGTTCAACTACATATGTTTGGATTCCAAATGCCCTAAGCTAGAATCCAAGAGCCAAAAGTTGATGGTAACAAGAAATAGTGACAATCATAAGGCCTACCGATTGATTAATGTGGCCACTGATCATTTGAAATTCAGTAGGGATGTTGTGTTTTATGAGGAAGGTGGGCCCTTTTTCCTCTCTTCTCCCATCAAGAGTCTTGGCAATCAGCCTATGAAGACCAAGGATTTGGGAGCTAAGCTTTCAGTAGCTCCACCTGTAGGGAGAGATTCTGATGATTTTGACATTGTGGAATCTCCTAGGCAAGATCCTCTACCAACAGGGAGGGACTCTGATGATTTTGACATTGTGGAATCTCCTAGGCAAGATTTTGTACCAACAGATTTTCCTCAGGATAACTTGGATTGACATCCAAATGGTATTATTACACGCAGCCCAAGTTATGATGATGCTCATCTTGATTTGGAAAAAGATGCATCTCCTCCTCGCCCTCAGTGGTGGGTGAAGCTCATTGGTGATGTTCATGATGATGAGCTTGTTGAGGGAAGATAGTCTAGAGGCAAGAGCAAAAAGAACATAGTAAACTTTGCTCTTATGGCCAACATTTAGAGTGTTTATGAGCCCCAGCGGTATTTAGCAGCCAGGGGTAAACCTGAATGGGAAAAGGCTATGGATTTTGAGTATCATAGTCTTTTGAAGAACATGAGGGTTTTGTCAGATCTTCCACCAAGGAAGAAACCCATTGGCTACAAATGGGTATACAAGGTAAAAGACAAAGTTGATGGAACACTGAATAAATACAAGGCTCAGTTGGTGGCTAAGGGGTTCTCGCAGAGAGAAGGTATTGACTATGAGGAAAACTTTGTTCCTACAGCAAAGATGAGCACTATTCGACTTGTCCTAGCCATGGCAGCACAGTTTGGCTAGAAGGTCCACCAAATGGGCATGAAGAGTGTCTTCCTCAATGGAGATTTAGAGGAAGAGGTATACATGATGCAACCTCCTGGTTTTAAGGAGGTTGGAAAAGAGCATAAGGTATGCAAATTGTTGAAGGTTCTTTATGGCCTAAAGAAGGCACCCAAGGCATGGTACCTGAAGTTTGACAAGTATTTGGTTGCTACTATGCACCTTTGATGGAGTTGCACATAAGTGGTGACATCATGGGATGATCATAATGGGGCATGCTCAGATTACATCTTATACCGAGTTTACTAAGAGACTCATAGAGAGGTTTGACAAGAAGGAACTAGAACTTCGTTTTAAAGAGGTGGCAAAGTTGGAGCCATACTTATTAAATGAAGAGCAAGTGGTTGAGGAGAAGTTCATAGCAGAAAAATCAGATGAAGTGATTGATTTGAAACATGATGAATGTGAGACGAAGCCTCAGGATGACTCTTAGGACATGCATGCAACTATTGTGGTTGAGTTTGTACATGAAGGAATTGTCAAAACAACAATCTTATATACACCCTTAGAGCTATCCAATGAAGTTGAGATACCTTTATCTGATGGGCATTATGCAAACAAAAGAGATAATGTCTTCAAATCAGCTAATAATGATGACTCTTTACATCATGTTGGTAATGATGACACAGGTGGCATTTGGTTTGACTTCCAAACGAAGCCTATGGAGAGAGATGCTTATAATGATTCCAATCCTAATGAGTTGGGGAGTGACTAATTCAAAAAGACAACTGTTCATGAAAAGCACAATGAGCACTTATTCTCTGATCAAAGCGATCAGCCTTTCTACATATGGGATCCAGATTTGTTGGCACCAAAGTATGATAAAGATCCACTTCAAGATGAATTTCCTTTGGCTTGTAATGATGTCCTTGCTACATTCTAGGAGCCATGCATAGAGGATGGCATCGATAGTGATGTTTTCGATCTTGAAAAAGAATCTGATTTCACATTACAGGAAGCTGATTTTGAGCGGAGACCTTGTAGCTTGGCTGATTTCAAATCACAGTCCACTATTGGGAATGATAAGGGGGAGTCTCAGGTGATTTGGGAGGCAACTGTAATGTCCACATTTTGGCCATACGCTCTTCTGTGACTGATAGCCTATTTTTGGAAATCAATAGGTTGATCAGAAGTGAAATTAGGGTTTCCTTTGCTTGGCGGTTTTTGGCATTTCTCGGGATTTACTAATTTTAGTAAGTCCTAATTTTGGCAGTAGTCCAGCTGGCAGCTCTTTAGTAAGTTTCCTTTTCAGTTCGAGCAGTTGTTTGGTTTTGATTCTGGCTTTTTGGAACAATTTTTGGAGAAATCATTTAATTAAAGGCAATTAATGTTATGTTTTAATATTGACCCCTTGGCCTAATGAGATGATTTGAAGTTGTGTTAAAATGGTGGTCATAAAGGGTGGACGCCTCATTAAGGAAATATTTAATATTTCATAAAGTCTTTAATGCCTTGGAGTTTGGACACCTTAAATTGTTCTAAGGTGAGATGGGTGTTCCCTTTCTTGGAGGAAGTTACAAAAGTTCAAAGGTCATCTCCAATTCTATAAAAGAAGGCTTTGCTCCAACATTTGATTATCGATTGTTTATGTTAAAAGTTGAGATCAACCTTTATCTGATGGGCAGTTGGTTTATGCAAACAAGAAGAGAAAATAATGTCTTCAAATCAGCTAATAATGATGACTCTTTACATCATGTTGGTAATGATGACACAGGTGGCATTTGGTTTGACTTCCAAACGAAGCCTATGGAGAGAGATGCTTATAATGATTCCAATCCTAATGAGTTGGGGAGTGACTAATTCAAAAAGACAACTGTTCATGAAAAGCACAATGAGCACTTATTCTCTGATCAAAGCGATCAGCCTTTCTACATATGGGATCCAGATTTGTTGGCACCAAAGTATGATAAAGATCCACTTCAAGATGAATTTCCTTTGGCTTGTAATGATGTCCTTGCTACATTCTAGGAGCCATGCATAGAGGATGGCATCGATAGTGATGTTTTCGATCTTGAAAAAGAATCTGATTTCACATTACAGGAAGCTGATTTTGAGCGGAGACCTTGTAGCTTGGCTGATTTCAAATCACAGTCCACTATTGGGAATGATAAGGGGGAGTCTCAGGTGATTTGGGAGGCAACTGTAATGTCCACATTTTGGCCATACGCTCTTCTGTGACTGATAGCCTATTTTTGGAAATCAATAGGTTGATCAGAAGTGAAATTAGGGTTTCCTTTGCTTGGCGGTTTTTGGCATTTCTCGGGATTTACTAATTTTAGTAAGTCCTAATTTTGGCAGTAGTCCAGCTGGCAGCTCTTTAGTAAGTTTCCTTTTCAGTTCGAGCAGTTGTTTGGTTTTGATTCTGGCTTTTTGGAACAATTTTTGGAGAAATCATTTAATTAAAGGCAATTAATGTTATGTTTTAATATTGACCCCTTGGCCTAATGAGATGATTTGAAGTTGTGTTAAAAAGGTGGTCATAAAGGGTGGACGCCTCATTAAGGAAATATTTAATATTTCATAAAGTCTTTAATGCCTTGGAGTTTGGACACCAAAAGATGATGAAATAAAGTGTTTTTAAATTGAAAAATATTTCTAAGGTGAGATGGGTGTTCCCTTTCTTGGAGGAAGTTACAAAAGTTCAAAGGTCATCTCCAATTCTATAAAAGAAGGCTTTGCTCCAACATTTGATTATCGATTGTTTATGTTAAAGTTATGCTGTCAAAATGACATTGTAAATTCAACTTCGAGGAATGCTTACCTCCTAGCACTTGTCCAATTTTGTGTTTGAAAGATAACACCTAGTTGGTTTATTGTTGCTTCTCATCCAAACTAGCAGATTGAGCTTAATAGTTGTTGAAAATTGGAGAATTTTGGTGATGTTTCTCAGTTTTGGTGTTGTTGATATTACTACAGCTGAAAGTGTTTTTTTGTTAGCAGCTTTTTGAGCAAATAAAATATCATTCTAGGTATGTTTGCAAAGTGATTCTAGACTTAAGGCGACCCCTTCCACGAGATTGGAATTTATTTCCAAGTCTTTGATTTTATCTTGCAAAATCGTACCTCCCAACATGGCATACCTCTCATGATGGGCATTGGAATTCGTGCCAAATAATTGGAGGTGTTTTGAAGCTGTTTTTTCATTACAACTTGGGCGCCTATCCTCCAAAGAGTCTTTGCACTTGGTTTCATCACGTTTGGAGGTATATTGATGAAGTTGTGAGCATTTATGTGGTTTTTTGTTTGTTGGCTAACATTTTCAGTATGCTGGTTTTTGTTATCAAACTTCAATAAGTTCAATTTTTTGCTTCAATTTCAGTATTTGAGAGGTTTAAAACTTGGAAGATTCATCCTTCACACATTTGCATTCTTTCTATCATTGTAACACTCGTAATTTGCATTTTTTCTTGATTATAAGGTTGTGAATTAGTAGTACTAATCCAACCATTGTTGTTACTACATTTACTTGTGAATTCTAATGCAAACACTATAACCCCCTGGATGATTTACCGCCAGTGTCGATAAAGAACATTCTGAGCTTTCATTTATCACCCACTAGAAGGTGGGTGATTCCCACTATTGAGTGGATGCCTGCTACAGCGGATGAATTGTTTTGATTTGTAATTTCTTTCCCCCCACTAAATAAGTGGAAGTGTGGAAATCTCTCATGGTGGTTCACCACCTATCTTCATTTAAGTTGTAACTTCATTTCCAGTTACATTTCAGTTTTCCTCCGCCATATGTTGGCACCTCACCTTTGAAAGGATCTTGTGTGCACATTCTTGGCGTTGACTAATTTTTCATTTGATTCTCTTTTGAAGCTAACACTAATCCATTGGCGTAGTGTTTGTTGTGTTGTGATAATTTCAAGAAAAAATTGACTAACACATTTCAGCAACCACTCAGGCGATATACATCGAGCATACTCATTCAAAAAGAAAACATCAGCTTATTGGGCCATGGGATCCAGGTGTTTGGGGACCAAAGTATGATGAAGAATCAATTTGGGAGGAATCTTTTTCTGACCAAGTTGTTGTTCCAACCTTAGAGCATCAAGAATGTAAAGAGGAAGCCTTAGAGGGATTGATTTTGAGGGCATAATCTCGAAAACAAATCAGAAATGTTTTTGCTTGGGGCTAATTTTGATCGGAGGCCTAGTGATGAAGAGGCGCATAAAATTTGAGACAGTCATGGAAACTTTGATGACAAGTGTGAATTGATTTTTGATTTTTACATGCCACATAACAGTAGTTCATCATTTTTGCTTGATCATGATTGGAAAAGACAACTCTTAGTATCCACTGAAAATGAGGTGCACATTTTATCTAGTTTGGACAGCAAACATATACATGTGGAAAAATTAATTCAAAATGCATCTATGGGACAAAGTGAGCTTAAAATTTCATTTTCTGATCTACATACATTGAAGAGCTCTATGGAAGAATTTAAAACAGCTTACTTACACATGATGCATGATAGAGATATAGCCACCAAGTTTGTAGATGAAACCTTGTCTATGTCTAAGCAGTTAAGGGGGGAGGCTAGTGACCTCACCAACGAGCTTAATTCCACAAAGCTTACTTTGGAAAGTGTCCAAAAGGAACTTCTTGATGTGAACGATCAGCTCTATGAGATTCAACAATTTAAGGATAAGGAAGGTAGATTAAGGACAAAGGAGATCAAACAGGTAATGATGGAACTTGATCTCATCCAAGAGGAGTATGATCTTGCACATTGTCCCAAAAAATCAGAAAATAGGAGTTTCGATCAGCAAGAGGATTGGTCTGATTTGGGAGTTGAGGATAATCATTAATTGTATGATAATCCTTTATTTGAATGGAATGCTGATTTGACTCATGACAATCCACTTTTTGAGTTGGATGACGGAGACCCAAACAATTTAGTGATGCGAGTGGATTTGATTACAAGACTTGGAACTCAAGTGCAGTTTCTAAACATGAGGTGTTGTCTCAGGATTGGAGTAGTGGGTCAACTTCTAGTATTAGTACCACTACCCACTTTCCAATCAGCTTGCATTTGACTTTGGATTCGGATCCGCAAATGAATTGGATGGTTTCTTCAGTTCAGCAGTTGAGTAGTTCATGGTTGAGCCTGGATGGCAGTGATGAATTGATCCTAGGAGATGATTTTGTTGCTACCTCCATACTCTCTCCTAATTTTTCAGTGGGATTTGAGTTTGATTACAACTGACCTTACTTTCTTTCGTCGGTTATGATGACATATTGTGATGAGTAGATTGATTTTAAGTTTGGGCAGGCTTTGGGACAATTGGCTAACAGTGTTTTTCCGGGCACAATTCATTCATTTACTGTTTCCACCTTGGTGAGTGATACTCATTGCAATTACTTCATGGAGATGATATGCATTATTACAGATGATGTTGTTTTGATTGCAGTGGTTTGGGTGTGCTAGTGTGTTTGGGGCCACTCTTTTGACACTTGGAGATTGAGTGTTGATGTTAAGATTTCAATTTGCATCAATAGAGGCATTTCTTGGTTGGTTGATTTTAGTGATATAGCCGAGATTGACTTGCTTCTTTGGGGCATCATGAGGTGTCATGCCGAGGTTAATTTCTCATGGTTGAGCAAGGTGTTTCTAATGTTGACCAAGATTGTGATTGGCAGTGAGTTTGTTGACGTAGTCTACTCTAAGTTGCCTCAGCAAGGTATATTTTTTGGCATTGGCTTTGATCCTCTCAAATATTTCAGTATGGGCTTTGATGATTTTACTCTTTGGAGGTCCAGGGTAGGAGAGCGCAGTACGGGCACTTTGGTTTGACAATTATGATCAGTGTGGCGCAGCTTCAGCATGGTGGTTCCTTTCTAAGACTCACTTGGAACCCAAGAATCACACAAAGTTGTAGTGCAACTACCACTTGGGATGAGAGAGCCAGTGTTAATTTTCTAAAGCTTACTCTTGTGGCACATCAATTTGGTTCTCTTGAGGGGCATTCTTTTGAGGAGCTAATCGAGTCTTTGTGGTATTTGATTACTCTTCTTATAGGAGGTTTTTAGGAGATCTCATGTGTTGGTACCTCACAGGACAGAGATTTGAGCAGATGGTGCTACAAACCTCCTAGATTTACTTGGGACCCTAGGATCATTGTTGGATTCAATGTGGATCATATTGTTGGTTGTAGGGTTGTACTAGCATTGCTTGAGGACAAGCAATCTTTGGGAAGGGCCTACTGTAATATCCCCATTTTCGATGTCCTCTTTTGGATTAGTCTAGTTCTGACACACTTACTATTTTTAGTAAATGCTATATTTAGTAACTAGTCCGACAAATAGAGCAGTGTAGGATTTCTTGTTTGGGCAATGTGTGGAAGTTGTCTGATGAACTTTATTGCTTGTGCCAATCCTTTCTGTGGGGTTTTTTCGATGTTTCAGTGGGATTTTCTATTTATAGCAGTGGTCAGCTTACAGTGCTTACTATTCTTAGTAAGCCACAAGGCATCTCAATGATCTTCAATTTTGTACAAGTTGATGTTTGGTGAGTACTTACTATTTTTAGCAATTGTTATTTATAGTAAGTCTATTTTGGGAAACTGGTCTCAGACCCATTGTGTCCTCAACAATATATTTCTAAGGTGGCGTTGGAAAGCCTAAGGTTGAATTATTTAATAGTTGTTTTTAATCAGTCACTTAAGTTATTTTATAAAATAACTTTATAGCTTAAGTGAGAGGGTAAGTGGTCATCAAAAAAGTACCTTAGTGCCTAAGTGATAACTTTAAGTCGTTTTATAAGGCTACAAAAGTGAAAATAGTTTTCTTATGAGCAGGACGCCCTTTTGAGGATTATTTGATAATGTTTTAAAATATAAAGCAAAAATATTAAAAGGTTTTTAGAGGGAAAATGATTTAAAACCTAAAGTTGCCCTAATTTCCCTCTCACCTTCTATAAAATGACTTTTTGGCTCTCATTTGCTCATGGTTGATTTGGTTGCTTACAAAGATGCTGCTGGTTTTTCACCAGAAGGTCTGAGAAACAGAGTTGAGGACGAAAACCCTTGATATCTAAGGGTGGTTTTGGCAGTGCAAGACCTGCCCTAGCCAGTTGAGGAGTGGTCTCATCCAAAGTTCACCATTAGAGCTTCAAATTGCAGATTACAATCATTGAAGATGAAGATTTTCGAGCATTTTTAATGTGGGTTTGTTGTATATTGGCTTGTGTTGGCTTTCTCTCATTTTTGGAGTGTTTTCTTGGAGATTTGGTTGAAGTTTTATCATTTTCTGAACATTACAACTTTTGGGTCTGAAACTGGAAATGTGCAAATATCTCTCAAATGGTCTGAGATTTTAATGTGGGTATGATTGTTGAGTCTTCTCCTAGTGCAGCCGATTCCAAAGAGTATTTATTCACATTTTTTGGAGCTTACATTGATTTCTAAAGGCAAATCGCCCTTGTGCAAGAAGGTGCCCTTTTGAGGGTATTTTGGTGCATGCTGGTCGACTTTATCTGGGTCATTTTCAGTCACCTTTGGGTTGCTGTTTAGGTGAATTCTAGGCAAGTTTCTTACAATGGATTGAAGGATAAAATTGATGTCTTCTTATGCCACAAGTCGGTGAAAGTACTACTATTGTTTGGGCTCAAACTTCCAATTCTGAAACAAAATTCTCTAAGACTATTATTGCTGTCATAAATCTGTATTTAAACTGTCATTTAAATCTAAATTTGAAAAGTATAGAAAATTCATATTGTTGCACATTACTTGGGCTTTTATTTGCACATCTTTTAATATACATATTGGCATGTTAAATGATTATTGGCACTTGAGAAAACAAGCAAACAAACAACAGAAAACTATAGCAGTAGACTGGCAATTTTCAAAAAAAAAATATTTGCGGTCTTATATTACAGATTGGTCCAATGTCACTGACAATTAACATGGCAAAGAAACCAACAGTGGTGAATATGGAGATCCTTGGAAGGAATATCACCGATACAATTGTTGATGGCAATTGTTTGGTGTGAACGAACTTCTAGAGACACTTGGAGAAGTATGGGCAAGTTGACCATTTGGCACCTAACTTTTCAAATGGTGAGTGTAGATCAACAAGCTATTAAAGTATTTGGAGTTTTAATGGACCAAAAGGTAATTATTGGAACCGAACATTTTTGTTGAATTTTGTGGTCATTTCATTACAAAAGAAAGCATACAACACAAAAATGGGTTGGGGTTGGTTGGTAGCAACCGAAGACAATCACAACTGAAAAAGGGATACAATCTCCATTGAGAACAAAGGTCAAAAGTAAAAAATTGATTTGAAGAACCAAGCAATCAATGAGGAAGCAACTTCCTTGAATTTGTCAAATTCGAACTCTGGAGAAGAATGGGCAAAGAAGCAAGATTATGATTCGATGGAATCAAACAACAAAGGAATTTTTGAATTACAATCATGTTTGAAGGTTGAAACAAATTCTCTCCATGACCTATTTCACTAGCAAATGGAGGATAATGAAATATTTCCATCAAACTATAATTTTATTGAAGCTACAAGGATCAATGAAGGCAAACAAGGATAGTCTAATGATAAGCAACCAATGAAGAATGACTTGGAAAAAAAGGATAGTTTGTGCAATACACAGTACATGACTCACAAAAGACAACAATTTTGTTTCCAACAAAAGCACTGGATTTCACCAATGGTTTCCAAATCAATGAAGTTAGATCAAGACATGCTTCAAAGGAAATTTTCAAGAAAAATACCATACAACAGATCAAATGGAAAAAGAAAAAGAGAGCAAAATATAAAAATGGGCCCCACATGGAAAAAACAAAAATAACAATATACGTTCAAGCTTGTGTGGGGTGGAAATCAAATATTAGAAAATTAATATTAAAGGCCCCCCTAATGTCTTCCCCTATCATAGAATTCAATATTCTTGCAACTACCATACATCTTACCTTCTTGCAACCTAATGCTTGTACTCTTATTGTAAGACACCTTATTGATGCCACCATATGGAATCCATCAACATTCTTCACTGTACGACTTGAACTAACTTTCTTTGTTGTACAGTCTATGCCTCCATCATCCATTGTACAACTTATTGGAACGTAGTTTTACCTCAAACAAAATTGGAATTATTCCTAAGAGTTTGACAGGAGGCATTATAGTTGGTTGTTCCTCTAAATATGAATTTGGCAAAAATAGAGAATTCCTCATACAAATTCGTCAAATAGATGAAAGTGCATTCTTAGAATATGGAGTTACTGAACACTATGTTCATGCTCAAAATACTTCTAAAGTGCCTATAATACTATCTAGGTTCAATGATTACTTGGGTGCAACATTCTCATCTTTCAATGTGCAATTAAATGGAGTCCCTTGGTTGGTTGGTCATAAGCCTTATTCACATAGCGGCATACACTGATTTAATGCTTCAAAAACTCTATTTTTTGGCTTTATAAGTAACATCTTTTGCCTTCTAAAAACTTCATGAAAATGGTGTGCACCATGAAGCTCTATGTGGTTTTGAAGGTCTTCATCATGAAAAGAGAATGTAAACATTGGCATCATTGCCTTCAAATAAATTGAGTCAGATTTGAGAGATTCATGCCCTTAGACCCCAATAAAGAAATGAAAAGACCACAAGGTGATCAAGAACAAGAGATCAAATGACCTTTAAGTATTGTAGAGCAAAGAGAATGGAGAAGAAGACTACAAGAAATTACCGAAGAAACCCCAACAATACAAGTTCAAAGTTAGAGCCCATCCCAAGGAAGAAGTTGAAGTCGAGCCATAGTCAAAAAACAAAACATTTCCATTAAAGACAACATACAAAAGGAGAGTGGGAGGAGATAGCCAAGTGCTTACCACTACCTCACAGAGGGTGGGTCAATCTGTCCAACCAAGCGGAAAAATCAAGACAACCTTCTCTAGACGAGGTAAATTGGGAAACGAAGTCAAATTCCTTAACATAAGTGTACGAAAGTAACCTTCAAGACATCAAAAGGTTGTCAATCAAAGGAGAAATGTAATATCCCCTTTTCCTAGGCAATGATTTGTTGCAAAGGTTAGTCCATCACTTGGTCCCCATGGACTAACAAGGTGGTTAGGGGGGCCTTTGAGGGCGTTTGCAAACTTGTTCAATCTTCCTTTTGAGCTTAATTGGAGTTTCCCAACCCAATGCATTTTAGGGTTTTCATTGTGCAACTCCCGAAGCATTATTTGGACGCTTTGTCCATACTTACTACTTATAGTAAGTCACAATAGATCACTGGTATGGTTAGTTGGCAGTATTACTATATTGGACATTATGGCGGATTTATATCCCCGATTTATCTTGGTCTTTTTATGGTCCTATGTATTAAGTTTTAATAATGTTAATTATAAAGTTAAATTAAAATATTTAACTTTGTGCATTATTAATATATTTTAAAGGACTTTATAAAAAGGGGATATAAGTGATGTAAAAAAATATTTTATAATATAAGTTGAATGCCCAATTTAAAAAGGAGATATAAGGCGGGAATTTAAATAAAATAAAATATATTTCAAAAAGCCAAATAGGGGATGGGAGTTTGGGAAAATATAAAAGCCTTTTTGAAAGCTCATTTACAATTCATCTTGGAAGAGAAATTTGATAAGGGTTTTGCAAGTGGACTGGAGAGTCTGAAAATCTTGGCTTCATTGAGGACAAAAACACTCATGAGGAACAGCATGCTATTGGAGTGAAAGATCTCCCAAGGCTACTAGTTGACAACTTCGTTTAGAGGTTGTGCATTGCACTTCAAAGATTGTTTAGAAATTCACAAAAGATTCACAGGTTGCCTAGTGATCATTTTCAAATATCTATACCTTCAATTACAAGTGATGAGACTTCGAGGTTTGGAATGATTCATCAGAAGATTTGTAAGTGAATTATCAATCACTTTCAAAGCAAGGTCGAAAGTCATGAAGGCATTGTTTGCTGGTGTAAATACTAACATTGCACTATCCAGGGCATGAGGACTTAAGTTATTTATTGCTGCACTTATTCATATTGGACGTGAGACTTGAAAGGGGCTTATAGTTGTCGGACATTGGGTTCTGAAGTGGCTTATATTGCTGATTGAATGAGTCAAGTCCATATTGGATTGGGCATGGGGCTTAAAGGGGAATATTGCTGCATATAAGTGAGTTGGGTGAACACATTATTCTTTATTTTTGATCGGGTGTGGGACTTTCAAACATCTAATATTGTTATTGTCCCTTACAAAGACATTTATTTAGAGGTTGCTTAGAGGTGTTGCTGCCAGTTGTGGGTTTATTGCCAAGTTGCTTCAACTAGATGGAGGCAATGCATAGTAGAAGGTTAGTCGTTGGGGTTAAAGGCAACCTTTGAAGAGTTTGATAAGGTGCATTTCTGAAAGTTAGCTGGTTTCATTATTCAATGCTATTGGTATTAAAGTATTATTGTAATATTTAATGGTCATCTTAGCTTTAGTTAGTCGATAGTTTACTTTTAGTTAACTTAGTTTATTTCAATTAGTTTTTAGTAACTTTTGTTCCTGTTTTAGTTTGTTTTAGCAACATTCAATTGTCTGCTTTAGTTAACAATGGTTTCTTTTTAGAAACATCGTCTTGTAATTTTCTATATAACGAGTATTCATTTCCTTTGTAAATATAGAATAACGAATATCAAATATCAATTATTATTTCATGGTATCAAAGCTTAGGTTCAAACCTTTTTGGCAGATTTTTTGGTAATAAAATTTAGTTGTTTTCTAAAGGATTTTTTTTTAATTTCTTAGATGTTTTTACTCAATTTTAAAAAAAAAATCAAATGTTAATGGTTAACCCAAAAATTGAAAAATTATTTCAAATTTTTTGTTTTTATAAAAATTTGTGAAGTTTTTAGCCAATTTTTTAATGATAAAAATTGAGGAATTTTTGTGAAGGGTTTTTGTAAACCAATTTTTTGGAAATCAATGGGTTTTTTGAAGCTGATTTTTGAAGGGTTTCTTGCAACATTTTTGAAGAAATTTGAGGGTTTTCTTGAAGCAAATTTGAGGATTTCTTTTGCATAAAATCGCAGATTTTTTTAGAAGATTTTTGCAGATCTATTTGTGTGCATTTTTGTGGGTTGAGCTCGTGATCTGATCTGGGCAATCTTGAAGAATATTTCTATGAAGAGTTTTTGAAAAACAATTCTATAAAAATTTTGCTGTTTTTCAAAGTTTTTTTAAGATTTTCCGAAAAAATCTTGCTTTTTCAGAAGTTCTTTTGAAGATTTTTTGCTTTTTCAGAGTTTTTTGAAGATTTTTTCTTAAACAATCTTGCTTTTTCAGAGTTTTTTTGAAGAATCACAAGTTTTTGAAGATTTTTTTTGAAAGAAACTTGTTTTCAAGTGTCTTTTGAAGATTTTTTAAATCTTGCTTTTTTAGAGGTTTTTGAAGGTTTTTTTTTTGGGAAAATCTTCTTGTTCCTGAGCCTCTTTTTATATGATTTTTCATCATGGGAGTTGTGCCAATTGACTGTCCAGTGTTTTGTGCCAACTAATCATAGAATATACCTCATTTTTCGGGCTTTTGGAAAACGAGAGGGATGGTTGCTTTGACCAATGTAATGTTGAAAAGGATGTAGAGGTTCAATGGAAAGAGTTATAATACCTGGAAGCAGACGAAGCTCACAATTTTCAAATATTTAATGGTCATCTTAGCTTTAGTTAATCGATAGTTTACTTTTAGTTAACTTAATTTATTTCAATTAGCTTTTAGTAACTTTTGTTCCTCTCCTTTGTAAATATAGAATAACGACTATCAAATATCAATTATCATTTCAATTAGTGAACATTTTATTTCTAAAAAATGCTGCAAATGTTAAATCTAAAATCAATTGTAATTGCTAATCATGATAAATGAAAGTACAAGAATTATTTGAGCATTTCTATGATTGTTAAAAGCTTTTGTTATCAGCATATTCATTGTTCTGATAATGGCAATATCTGAGTTCTTTGATTTTGAAGTAAAAGACATTAAAGTTGTTGATGAATCACTTACCCATTGCATGTTAAATTTTCATGATCAGATTAATGCACAGAAAATAATTCAAAATCAGAGACAATAACACAGTAGTTACCCTGGGAAAACCCTCCTCTTGAGGGAGAAAAACCCAGCAACAAAGATCTCTCTTATATATATAAACAATGACAACAGATCACTTTACAATTAGGTCTAACTCAAGACCAATATTCAGCGCCTGTACATGATGCAATAGCAAATATCAAACTGGCACTTCAAATTCTGGCAGTATGAGAGTTCACAACCTGTCCTTAAATCAATTCGCAATCTGATATTGAGGTACTAAGAAGAACTCACACTTTGACAGAGCATAGACCTACAAAATTCGCACCTGGCAGAGACATAATACACTTGTGAGATATTCGCTCTGTGTTATGTTCGCACTGCACTGTGTTATGTTCGCACTGCACTATGTTCGCTCTGTATTGAGGTACTCTGTGAGATGTTCGCCCTGTGATATGTTCACACTTCACTGTGTGATATATTCGCACTTAATCATTCGCACTTGATCATCTGATATATTTGCACTTGATGATACAAAACTTATGTGAATAACGAACTGATCTAAGTAATTACAATGGACGAATCAATGTCAATATATACTAATGAATGGGAGAGACACATCCCTTCAAATACTTCATGTCGGCCTCTATTCAAGGAATCGCGACTCTAAGATATGATGTCGGCTCCAAGAAATTGCGACTCTTCTTTAATGAAAGTCGGCTTCAACAAATAATAAACAAACATTAAATGTCTTCTAAAAGATCAAGATGAATTTGTATCTTCTCATGTCGGCCATACTATGCAATGAAGATAGTACAAAACAATGGATATAAATTAAATAGCCAACGGCTATCATTTAATTTATGTTCTCTCAAAAAAAAGCTGAGCTGGAAGGAACGACTGAAGCTGCTATCTCATTAACACTCCCTCTCAGCTAGGGAGAGAACTTCCAGCTGCACAATACGAGTCATCTCAGTATGAGGTTCGTCAGCCATTATTGCCTACAATCAGATATAAGGAGAAGGATATCACCTCAACGTGATGACGAACATCATGGCTACATCCATGTGTGAAATAACATATCACCTCATAGTGATATTAACCACCATGGCTACACCCATGTATGGAAAGGAGCTTATCACCTCATCGTGAAAGCATATCACTTCATTGTGATATCAACCATCATGGCTACACCCATGTATGGTATGTACAAGTGTTCATCACTTGCGTGATGTTGTCACCTCAACGTGACTTTCACCATGGCTCTCCCAGAGGGTGAAACACAAGTACAAGCAAATCATCACGGACTCTCTCACGTGATGCTGTCATAGAGTCACTCACATGACATCCACCATGACTCAACTCAGAGGGTGGAAACAAGGGCTTTCACCTCAAATTCTTCCGTCACAGAAGAAAATGCAATGGTAAGTACAAGTGTTCATCACTTGTGTGATGTTGTCACCATGACTCTCTCAGAGGGTGAAACACAAGTACAACATATGTCATGGAGTCTCACACATGACATCCACCATGACTCAGCTCAGAGGGTGGAAACAAGGGCTTTCACCTCAAATTCTTCCGGCCACGAAGAAAATGCATTAACAAGGCTCACTAATACCGAGACCTCATATACCAAGGCCGATTCTTCCACCATACCAGCTTATCTCGAAGTATAAAAACTTTATCCTCGGCGAGAGGCTTGGTAGAATATTCCGGCTCACTCATCGCTAATGTAATTCTCAACCGCATAGTTCTCCGCAGCATCTACATGTCTCCCTATATAGTGGTACTTGATCTCAACATGCTTGATCTGCCATGAAGCACGTGATTGACCGTAAAGCTTCACACAACTCTGATTATCACAATGAATAATAGTAGGCTCCATTGATTGTCCAAACAATCCTGCAAGGAGCTTACAAAGCCACATTGCTTCCCGAGTTGCCATGCAAGCTGCAATGAACTCGGCCTCTGTTGTACTCAGTCCTACTGAAGACTGCTTCCTGCTACACCAGAAGGTCATAGCAGACCCAACCTGAAGAATATCTCAATCCATATCCAACTGTGCCACGCAAGTATCTCAAGATATGCTTAGCTGCAACAAGATTACCATCTTCTTTAGGCTCAGTAAGCTCCCTCTGAATCTTCAAGCACTTGCATCAACCTTCTGACCTCTTCGCCCAAGATTGCCTGCAACACTTTGACTTAGATAAATGTTTTCCAGCGCACACCTCTGGTATTGTAGAGAGTTCGGGATAGTCCTCCTTGACCTCATTCCAGGTCTCACTATTCTGAATAGGTTTGCGGAGCTACCAATGACAAATCCAGATGACAGTCTTGAGCAATTTTGATCTCAGCAGCTGTGCAATACAATAATCTTTACTTCTTTTCAGTGAGTTACAAAACTCCCTCTTGATCCCTGCTTTAGAGATTGCAAAGAAGACTTCTGGAAGTGAACTCCCTCTAGTCACCAACTCAGTCTCATGGCTGCAAGTTGTGACTTCATGCTTGATCATTTCTTTGGTTGGCATACCTCCCTCATAAGAGGCCTCAATCTTTTCATTGCTAAGCAATCTCTCATCACTTTCCTGCTTCTAGCTATTCACAAAGCATTTGGAGAGAGATTACTAACAGATTATAATTATCCAAGGAGATATCAAGACTAGAATCATACAAGGTTTACTATCTTAGGTTATAGCATGAACACATAAGAATTTATGCACAATGTTAGAACATGAATAAATAAATCAACCTGAAAGAGAAATATATCAAAAGATCAAACTAAAGGGATAAGGAAACTTATCTTTATATAATTTGATATAACTCTTTCTTTCATCTTTTACTCCTCTCGAGAGTGCCAAACTCAGCACAATCAAAAAACAATCTGCACAACTACAGATTTCTTGAAAGCATTATGTGGTTAGCATGTAGAACCAGCTCTCTCCAAGAGTCAAGGCTCTAACACAGTTCATGCATTAGAGAATGATATCGATGTGATCAACCTCTCACAACGAAAATGCAATTCTCTTTTTCATCTCAAAGTCACACTCAGAGATCTACATGATTAGCATGAAACAACTCACAATAAATAATTAGAAATCTTCAAAGGATCTTTATGCTAGAGAGCACAATTCAAGAGAAATTAAAATCTCTCTATACTAATCACACAAGATCCAAATGAAAAAATGGAATAACTCAGCAAACAACGAATACTTATCTCTTTAAATATTCTGAAGGTACACCAAGGATCTGGATCTGTGGTTGTGACACATCTTTGCCACCTTCAGTGATGCCATCCTTGAATTAACACCTATCATAGAAGCCAAGACACGAAGTTTGTAGTGACTCATAGGTCGTCACCAAACATAGATAATAACCAAAGTTGTCCAGACTTCAGATTATATGATAAGATCTTATCAACACTGAATAGACGATCTCTCTTCATCTCCAAAATTTATTTCTCATGGTCTTTCCTCCACCAAACCAAATGTTAAGGTTCGTTGTCTTATACTTTATTAAGCAGACCAAACATCATGAAGGAGCGATCTTCTTAACATTTGAATGTGGTTTGAAGACCATTCAAATCTTATTCTGACGTTGACAAGGAGACTGAACTGACCACGATCTGCAGCTTCAGAAATGTGCGGACAACTTCAATAAACATAACCAGGTGGTGACTTCCATAAGGCTGAAGCAAATTTAACCAAGGCAGTCCCAGCCTTGTGCCCTGATGGTGTCGATCCTGGGAGATAATTACAAGAGTTCCCTCAAAGACTTCAAGGCCCACAACACAGAAATCTGATCGGATCCTCACACCCGCGCTCTGATACCATGTTAAATTTTCATGATCAGATTAATGCACAGAAAATAATTCAAAATCAGAGACAATAACACAGCAATTACCCTGGGAAAACCCTCCCCTTGAGGGAGAAAAACCCAGCAACAAAGATCTCTCTTATATATATAAACAATGACAACAGATCACTTTACAATTAGGTCTAACTCAAGACCAATATTCAGCACCTGTACATGATGCAATAGCAAATATCAAACTGGCACTTCAAATTCTGGCAGTATGAGAGTTCACAACCTGTCCTTAAATCAATTCGCAATATGATATTGAGGTACTAAGAAGAACTCACACTTTGACAGAGCATAGACCTACAGAAATTCGCACCTGGCAGAGACAGAATACACTTGTGAGATGTTCGCTCTGTGTTATGTTCGCACTGCACTGTGTTATGTTTGCACTACACTATGTTCGCTCTGTATTGAGGTACTCTGTGAGATGTTCGCCCTGTGATATGTTCACACTTCACTGTGTGATATATTTGCACTTAATCATTCGCACTTGATCATCTGATATATTTGCACTTGATGATACATCCGCACTTGATGATACAGAACTTATGTGACTAACGAACTGATCTAAGTAATTACAATGGATGAATCAATGTCAATATATACTAATGAATGGGAGAGACACATCCCTTCAAATACTTCATGTCGGCCTCTATTCAAGGAATAGCAACTCTAAGATATGATGTCGGCTCCAAGAAATTGCGACTCTTCTTTAATGAAAGTCGGCTTCAACAAATAATAAACAAACATTAAATGTCTTCTAAAAGATCAAGATGAATTCATATCTTCTCATACGGCCATACTATGCAATGAAGATAGTACAAAACAATGGATATAAATTAAATAGCCAACGGCTATCATTTAATTTACGTTCTCTAAAAAAAAAAGCTGAGCTGGAAGGAACGACTGAAGCTGCTATCTCATTAACATTGCATAGTATATGTTTGTTGAAATGCTAGTGCTTTACATGGCAACTGTTTGACACTTAGATATCGGTTCTCCTTTGAAAACCCCCAAGTAGTGGTCCGGTTTGGCTACGGTTCAAGGTCTGAGTTCAGTCCAGACAAGGTCCGGCATTTTTTCTATGGGTTCAGTGTTTTTTATGTGGCTCGATTCTGGATAGAAAACTCTCTAACCCAATATTTTTTCTGCCCACCTGCCTCTAATCCGTTGCAAAATAGGTCATTAGAATCTACCAGTTACCTTTGCGCAGCCCAGTAAGCAATTCACTACATCATATTTTAATATGGATTTTGCATAGTTATAAGTCTTCAATGTATGCGGCATAACCATCATTGCGGAACGAGACTATATGTAAGCCTTCACTTGTCGCGGGAAATTCAATCCACAACCCCACACTCATTCATTCTTTGCATCCCTACATTATTTCCAACAAATGCTCGGGACTTGTAGATTATTCATCTTGCAAGTTTCTTTTGGCATGGCATGATTAACTTAATGCATTGGCAGAATATTTCATGATCTTGACGATTAAATTAATTATTGTGCATGGCGAAATGGCATATGGTGAGAATTTGGCTGGTCTTAGTGAGGATTATGGTGTTTTGAAGGATATATTATTAATTTATTAATATTAATATAATGTTTATATATTTAATAATATATTATTAGTATTTTATAACATTTATATATTTAGTATATATAAGTTATACAAGTAACAATATTAATAATATAATAATAAAATTATAAAAGAAAGTTAATACTAATAAATAATAATTAATAAAGTTCATATATAATATAATATTAATAAAATTAAGATATAATGTTATAATATAAATATAATATAATAACATTGTACATTAAAAATATTCAAAATGTGTATATATATGTTATAACAATAAATATAATATAATAACATTGTACATTAAAAATATTCAAAATATGTATATATATATATATATATATATATATATATATATATATATGTTTTTGACCGAACCCTCGAACCCGAACCAATTACTTAGGTTTGACAAAATGTCACTGAGCAAAATTGAGAAAGTTTGTTCCAACTGCAATGGGACATTACAATAAAAAGCCAAACCAAGTGTGTATAAAAGAAAATATGAAGATGAAACAAGTGTGTAAAATGCAAGAACCTAATGTATGTCACCATAAAGCAACAAAACGAGTATTGAGATATGTCCATGGTATAGTGGAACAAGACCTAGAATATAAGCAAAATGACAATTTTGACTTTGATCAAATACACAAATGTGGACTATGCAAGATCCTTGGATGACAAGAAATTCACTTCAAGATTTATATTATTTTGGGGGTCTATTTAGATAACATGGGGTAGTAAAAAGAAAAAAAACCATTATTGCTCACTCTTCAACAAAAGCAAAATATCACACTACAAGGGAGCTATTTGCAAAGTGATATGGTTACATTGCATCTTTATAGGAATGAGCATACCAAAATCACATCCCAAAATTTTACTTTGCAACAATCAGCTAACGTTGAAGCTTGTTCATTATACATTTTTTCATGAGCGCACTAAACACAATTAGGTTTAGTGCCACTAGATCCACAATCATGTGCATCAACAAAATATTCAACTTCAATATTGTTCAAATTAGGAGTAACATGCTTATATCTTTAACAAATGCCTTGCAGTAGTAAAATTCAAAACTTTTCACTTCTTCACGTATTTTCTTGAGAAAATGATGTAATAGGGGGGGAATTGTTAGAATAAATAAATATATTTTTGGTGGTTGGTCAGTTTTGTTTCTTAATTGCTATTATCATGTGTTTATTCCACCTTTCATCAATAATCCATTCCTCATTGATTGCCTCTGAATATTCTGATTAAAACACCAAATAAAAGAGAGAATCATTTGGGATTGAGGATGTTTATCACAATCTTTGCAGGCCCTTCTTTAACACTGACTCAAAGTGTATATAATTGTTAAAATAAATTGTCTTGAGTGACCATTGTCATTTGAGACTTCAACAATACAACATAACTTTTCCTATTTCAGCATCAAAAAATTTGGATCCTAGTACATGCTGTAAGAAATCTAATTGAACACCTAAAGAACATCTAGTTTTATTAAAAAGGATAAATATCACAGATAATATAAACAAAGAATGAAAGCAATGCCCTATCAACATTGTCAAAATAGTAAACAAAAGAACTTGAAACTTAGAAATAACTTCATGAATATGTCTATGTATTACAGACAAGCATATTGAAACTGAGAACCCAAAAGGTTTTAAATTTTACTACTTCAAACAAGGAAACAGTAACTAACCTGACAGATGAGTTAAGGTTCTGATCTACAACCTCTTCTTTCTTCGAAAAAATATTTAGCAACTTCACAGGTGAATATTCCTCCTTTGAGAATTTTTTATAGGTTGTAGATGACAATGGGAATTGCACCTTGAAAGAGGTCATTGTTGTAGCTACTCTCAATAGCGCATCAATTAGCAATGAGGAAAGATTGCCTGTATTATTACATCAAACAAATGAACATTAATTAAATAAACAACCATATAACAAAGCCATTAATGTGACAGGTTTCGTAAATGAATAGTGTAAGAGAAAAAGGATTAAAATTTGCAACTTAATTTAATACCAGAAAACCTTCACCCATTTAGGATTCCAAAAAAAATAAGGTTAAGCAGAATGGCCATAAAATTTCTTATTAATATTTAATTGGAAAATTTTAACCATTTTAAAGTATGGCACGAGGATATATGAATAACAGCACAACTCTACATCAATATATGGTCAGCAAAAGACATGAGTACATGTATGGAATCCCCATCACTTGACTCAAGTTTCCTGGTAAACCAATCGAATGCCAATGCTGTGAAATCTCTAATGAGAGACATTAACTTAGAACACTCAAATTATATTATTGATCATTAAGGTTCTCTACTGATGAGAAAAATTATAAATGTATGTCAGTCCATTTGAATAGTGTAATGCTATAACTTGACCATAAATCAGTTTGATAACCCTGGAACACATCTCAGTTCAGAGATCAAATCATTTTAATTATTTCTTATTTTTGTGTAAACAAATCAATAAATTGTGTTATAAGTACATCATTTTGGTTATCATGCAGTAGAAGACAAACAAATGACAACTGTTTGAAAGGAAGAATAGATATGTAAAATTTGTATAACTTGAAAGTATATCATATTTATGCACAAATTTAATATTAAACCTGATAAGAGAAACACATGTAGAATGGATAAATTTTTAAGCTTGTGATCACTAATACAATAACCAGACCTTTTTAACTTAAACGTACAGCTACAAAGTAAATGACAAGCATTGATTATATGTGGATATCCTAAGATTAAAACCCTCTTCTCAATATTACAAAGCCTATATATAGATCTCTGTAGGGTTTCTCATTGTTTGCTTCCAACAATACAATGCATATGAAATCTCACATTTAAGATAATTGAAAAGAGAGTTTAGACCATATCATCAACTAGATCATATCAATTTGGCAATTTTCATGACAATTTGTTTTTATAAATTGGGGCATTCCCATAGCTTCCTAGAACTTAAGCTGTCTGCTCGGGGTTTGGATTATAGTAGCTCCCTTTTAGTTACTATTTACAAAGTCTTGTCAAATGGTATGAGCTCAAAGGGTAAATCATCAGAGCTTTCATAGAGGAGATCCATGTTCAAATTCCATGATTAAATGTACAAATTTGAATGTTGAGTTGGGTAAGCTATCGTTTGAAAATGCAGACTTGGCAGGGACTTGGCAGCCCAAAATTTTGACTTGGACTCAAGACGCAGCAAGAACTTGGAAAAAAACACAGCAAAGAAAAAAAAAATTATTACACCCAAAAAAAAACAGAAATCAATGCATTTAAAAAACACAAAAGTCTATAATGATAATCAATTTGTCATAATTCAAACATTGCATATGTCATATGGCCCACAAAAGCTCTAAATTTGAAATATCAAAGTTTCAAAGTCAAAGAATACATTTTATTACAACAAATTATAAATAATTTGTCTAATAGAACTAGAATTGTTTATTTGTCAAAAAACAGCCAAATACAATCTACATCCTCCATTATCCCCTCCTAGTGTACGTTATTTTTTTGGGCCTTGGACTAGAAGATAAGTCAATATCAACTTGAGGACATCGTTTCCTCAAAAATGTTTCATTTTCCTCAAACACAGTCACCTCTACCACTACATTTTCCTTTATCCACTCCAAGTGTAAGCTATTTTTCTAGGCCTTGGACTAGAAGATAAGTCAATATCATCGTTTCCTCAAAAATGTTTCATTTTCCTCAAACACATCCACTTCCCTCACCTTTGTCAAAGTTTCCCTTTTATACATGCCTTTCCTCCTAACTACACCATTTCCTATATTCCCATTGGGATACCAAACTTCCCCATCCAAACATGCTTTTCCCTTTAAGACCACCTTTTCCCTTTTAGTCCCCACCAAGATTTTGAAGTTCCCCATCCCATAATTCCTTCTTGTTGAACCCTACTCTTTCCCTTTAATTTGTTGGAGTTTCATACCTTCCTCTACCAACATGCCCTTTGCCCAAACTCCAACTGCCACTTCTTACACTAAGTTACCCTGCAAACCAAAGTTTTGGCCTTTCCTTTACTCAAGTACCATTTCCATGGCACCCCTAGACTTCGGCCCCCTAACATGTGGCATGAGACTTGAGGTATCCCCAACTCCAAAACCTCGATACTCCCACCTATGGCAACAATCTCTCCCACTTACCTCCCAACACGACCCAAGAAACCATCAGTGGCCAATTTTGATGTCAAAACCACTCCAAAGAGATCTATCCTGCCCAAAAACACTATTCAAATTTATGGGTGTGAAATCAGGTGTATCTGTGGTGTTGAAAGATGAGGATGGTTTCATACTCTCATTAATGCAGTGGTTGTTTATTGACTACTATTGGTCTTCACATGCCAGCAAAGTCGCTCTTTTGGGCAAGATACATCAATAGCCATTAATTTTAAAGATTCAGAGAGATGATAAGGAGAGCGAACATTTTCATGCAAGCATTATGCATATTATACACACAAAAACCCCAACCAAAACCATTCTAAATGTTTGGGCATTCAAATCTAAGGATGGAAACACTTGGATAGTAAGATATCAAATGAAAATCCTTTGGTTTCACAAGTCAAAGGACGAAACCCCTTTGGCCTTATAGGACGATCTCATTCAGAGTTTGTGATTGAGTTTTCATGGTGGCTGGTTCTAACTACATCAAACTTGTATGATTTGCAGCTTCTCATGGTTTTAAGCATTGCATTCTAGATTGTTTTTTATTAGAGGTAAAATACGGTTTTTGAAGGGGCTCGGATCCCTTTACAAAAGTGAGCAACCGAAACTAAAGAAAACAACACTAAGCATAAATCAACAGATCATCAGCAAAACAATAGCAAAATGCCAACCAAAAAGGAGGACCCCAACCAGCAGCACTACATGTTTTTCTATCCCCTGCCTCCACATCGCTTGTCGCAACCTTCTAAGCATCATCCAAAACATGTAATGTCCCCATTTTTAGCCCTACACTTTTCAGTGATTGATAGCCTATCTCTGGTGTGCTGTCGGCTAGACAGAGGCAGAATTAGGGTTTCCAATTGCTTGGTGGGTTCTTTTGAAGATTCAGGGATTTGCATCTTGGAGTTTGGGATTGCGGATTGCGGATTTTTTCTGGGTTTTCAGAAAGCTTCGCAATGGTATTGCTTTCACTTTGATCCGAGCAACCTTCCGAATTTACTATTTTTAGTAAATTCTATTTTTAGCAGTGGTCTAGTCTGCATCAGCTCAACAAGCTTTCCTCTTCTGGCAGTTCAGTTGGTAATATTAATTTTGGCTTTAAGGTGTTCATTTTGGAGAGATAAGTTATTTTAAATTAATAATGTTTTATTTTCATCTTATGACCCCTTGGCCTAGTGTTACAACTTCAAGTTGTTTTTAAAGGGGGACTTTGAGGGTGGTCATCTCATGAGGAAATATTTTAAATATTCCTAAAGTCAAAATATTGGTTGGAGAAAGGGGACGCCAACTTTTGAGGAGGAGATAATTTTAATTTAATAAAAAAGAGGTAAAATATTGCCTCATGAAAAAAGGGACGCCACTCTTGGAGGGAAAATGAAGTCAAATTCAAATTGAAAAAAGGGCACACTTTCTAGAAGCATCTAGAGATTCTCTACTAAGTCTATAAAAGAAGGCCTTCTCTCTTCATTTTATCATCTTATGACTTGAGTAATGTTATGCTGCTGAAATGGTATTGGGATTGCTTCGAGGAATGTATGCCTCCTAGCCTTGGCTCGACTTCTTGCTTGAAAGATAGCAACTAGTGGAGAGTTAGTTTGTAGTTGAGTGGATGTGTAGTGAGATTTTGCATTGTAATAGTTATTGTGCATTTGTAGTTCAATTTCTAGCATGTTAATGAAGTTCTAGAGTTGTTGACTTCAAGTTGTTGAATGTTGTTTTCGCTCATAAGTCAAAAAATAAAAATATATTCATTCTGGGTATTGGCTAAAACCATTTCTATGCCCTAGGCGCCCATTTGTGCAAATTTTGGTGATTTATAATGAAGAATCTGATTTTATCTTGTTGGTAGAACATTTCTAGAGGCTGTACCATTCTGTTCTGCCTGGCAAATGTTTAGGAAAAAAAAATACTTCAATTTGTCAGATGTTTCTTTGTCTAGTCTTCATTGTCATCATCCTAGCATTCGTTTGCATCGGGTCTCATGTCATTCTGACAAGTATTGAGTGAGTTGTGAGTATTTTAGTGGATTCTAGGGTTGCTAGTTATGCATTTCAAGTTGTTGTTCTGTCATATCAGATTTTGGAAAGTGCATTTTTGGTGAAGGTTTGGTGTTAGGAAGTCTTACTAAGCTTGGTGGAGGTCACATTTACTATTGCAGCAATTGAAGAGCTTCTAATCCTTGTTCTTGCAGGCATTCTCTATATTATTGTAAGTTGAACAGTGGTACTGTCAACGTTTCTTCTCATCATTCTCATCATGCTTTGTAATACCCACTGAATAAGTGGAAGAGGCTGGCTTGCCACCTATTTACAGTTGATTTGCATTGTAATTTCTTAGCACCTCCACCATATGGTAGCTCCATTCCCACTCCGGGATTGAAAGCACATTCTAGGTGTTGAGTTTACTTTCAGCACTTGTAGTTGGTAGGGATCCTCTGACCATATGTTCGTCCATCTTGGGCACATTCTTGGTTAGAGTTAATTTTTCAGCATTGCATTGAGATCCTCTGACCATATGCTCGCCGTCAACTGACGCATTCTTGGTTAGAGTTGAATTTTGCATCGCTTTGGTTTTTAAGTGCTAACCCTAACAGGTGTATGTTGTTGTAATTGCATTCAAAAATCGGAAAAAATTGGTTCGGTATATTTCAAAACATCAGGCATTTCTTTACCAAAAGCCCCAAACTGAGCTTTAGTCTTGTTTCTAGTTCTAGCACCAGGTCCATCCGTATTTACCTCAGTAATCAAAACATTTCTCTTCTCCCCACTCTTCTCAGCAGCAACCTCCTCCTCCATCAACTTAATAGCAGCACTAATCTCTTCAGCATCAACAATTTTTTTACGCTTTTTAGCACTAACCACAGGAGAAATCACACCAACATAATCAAATTTAACACCAGATTTAGACACCTCCTCACCCCTTATCACAGTAGCCCAAATTTTCTCCATTTGATCCTTAATGGTGAGGATTCTTCCTTCCAAATTTTGTTTCATCTTAAAAGTTTCCTCCGCAACAGTGTTTAAGGAATCAAACAATTCATCTATCTGGTTTTGGACGAAAGACTCTTCAGCCTTACTCACCACACCCCTAACTTTGACATTAGTTTTATTGAGTTTATGAAAAAACCATTTAAAAAGTTTGAACAAAACAATGGAACCCTCACAAGCAGTTCCCAACACATCAGACATCTCTTCTCTATCAATATTAAAATCCCCCTTCCCCAAAGCATCTTCCTCCTCAAAGGAGCTAACCTTATCTTGACCGGCACAGATTTCCTTACCTTTCCCAGCAGCAACCGCAGTCTTGATTTTGCGGATGGAACTGCAATCTCCTCCACCACAACCTTTCTTTTCTTCAACCTCTCCAACTCCGCATCCTAGGTATCGACAACAATCAAACCACCAACAACCCCAATCTTGCCTTTTTGCTGCATGTGTGGGTTAACACTCGAGAAATCATCAGCATACAAACCACCCGTTAAAGTGAGAGGAAAGTCCTCCAATAATTGACTCACAGTCCTTAGAACCCATTTCTTCATGCTTCCCTCCTCCAGCTCCTTCTTCTACTTGGTAACAGGGGGCGGCAAAGAAGCCTCGCCATACAAATCATTTTTTTCCATCACACCCCTACATGGCAAAATAACAGCCACTTCTTCACTACAAGTCACATAGCCCTTGCTTGCACACAACTCCCATTTTTTTGTCTTTCCCGTAACGGGGGATTGAGGACCCACATCCAAAGAAGCAAGTGAATTGGGGACAAAGTCCACATCCTCCTCTGACTTCAACCCTTTTTCCAAAATAATTTTTATTTTTTTCGCTTTTTTGCTAGTCGATTCCTCTTCAGAGGCAGTCTCATACTCCTTGGCAGGCTTAATCTGTTTACCCTTTGGGGTCACAATTGGCCTAGCCACCTCAAAGGATTTTGCATAATCAGAAATAAGAAGGATTAATCCCACATGCAAAACGGGATTTTTAGGGTTTTTCTTATGATCCTTGAGACCCGAATCCAGAGACATCAGAATATAATAAGGAAAGGAAATCCTTTTCTTATGGTAGAAATGATTGAGCAATAAGAAGTGGTATGCATTTACCACTGAGAAGCAACCTTCCAGGGTAATAAAGCGCATGAGCTCTTCTGCAACATCTCCCCACAGCACCTTTAGAGAGCTTCTTTGATA
Source organism: Sequoia sempervirens (assembly GCA_007258455.2). Classification (NCBI taxonomy): domain Eukaryota; kingdom Viridiplantae; phylum Streptophyta; class Pinopsida; order Cupressales; family Cupressaceae; genus Sequoia; species Sequoia sempervirens. Next base: position 62,178 of record VDFB02325664.1, read on the forward strand.
TCCTCCACTCAGAGTCCTCAAATCCTTGGCTTCATCCCCTTTGAAAAAGATTTGCATAGCAGTTTGCGACTCCTTTTTATCTCTAAAAACTCTCATACCATCCATGGCCAAACCAGTAGTATTAGCTATAAATTCTTCATTGACATCAAGCTTCGTTCCCCCTAACTTCAGCACCCTATCATTCCAACCTTTAGCAAAATGCATCGTAACCTAAGGATTATTGCCATGTAATTTCTCCAGGTAAGGAGTTAACCCTCCTTTCTCCAACACTTGCCAAACCTCCTTCTTCTTCTTCTTAACAGCTTCGCACAAGAAGGGTTCCGCTCAATTTCTATCTCCACCCATATCGACAGAGTTAGCAAAAAGTAATGGCTTAAGAACTCAGTGAAAGGAAAACTCTGGAAGACAATGCTAGGAGCGCCCAGAATCCGTGTCAGAACTAAATTGAAGCGAAGGAGAGTTAATAGCATTGAGTTTCGTTCCCTAGGACAACCATCCCCCGTACCATTAGCTTGATTCAAATCTGGCTCACCGTCCTTTCTAATAATATTCAGCCACGTGAAGACAGACATGCACACCGCCAGCCATAATGAGAATTTAAGCAAACTAAAATCGACCATCATAGTTAATAGTTGCCATTGCCTCTATAGGGAGAGGGTCATTCAAACCCCATTCCCTAACCTTTCTAACTCCAATATTAGCGAAGATGTCCGCTAGCCCATTACCCTCTCTCAAAATATGAGAGATGTAATATTCATCAAAAGAATTCAAAATATCAATGGAGTCCCTTATCAAAGACTCAATAGTCCAAGAAGAGGGAGCACATTTTTTTAAATTATTAATGATATTCAAAGAATCACCCTCCAGCCAAACTTTCTTATAGCCTTTGATATGTGCCAACTTAAGACCATGATAGGCCGCAGCATTGCATTCCACATTGTTGTTGATGTTGTAGCAGCATATTGTAACGTATTTCAGACCCATTTAATATAAGAAAAGCTCTACAATTTGTCTTACATTTTGTGGACCCATTTTGTAATATGGGTGTTCAATATTAGTGTATAAATGTGAAGGAAAATTTTTGGGCTTACATTTGAAAATATGGGTTTATGCAAGTTCAGATTAAAATAAGTAAATCTCATTTTTATCTGCTTGAAAATTTTGTTAGGGTCTATTGCAGTGGATAAAGATATTTAAATCTGAGATTCATTTTCCCAAAATATTAGTTCAGGACATTAAAGAAAGTTAAGTGTTATGGAGGGGTGAAATAAAAAATACATCGAACACAAAACATTGTATTATGAAGTGCAAGAATCAGTCTCAAGGTTATTACAGAAGGATACAGATTTGGTAAAAGGTAAAACCCCACAAAATAGGTAAGTATTTATAAAGGGAAGATATTATTGATCACACTTAGACAGAAAACTCCTAAGGCACACTTGTCTAGTCCTAGAAGTCATATGGTTGTATTATTGTATGAGTAAACAATCAAGTCAGTTTTCATTTCCATGCTGATTAGATAAGGCATTCTGAAAGAGTGTAAATCACATTTGCAATCTGTGTTGACTTGGCAAACAGGAGAGTGCTGAGATTGCCCAATACAGATCATATGACCATATGGATGATCACAAAACATCATGCTGATATGAAGTAATGATAAACTTTCACAACCTACATCCATTTGTATTGGCTTGACTCTCTCACTGATGTACTACATTGTGATTGGTTTCTCCAGTTCAATCATCTTCAAGCTTTGCTGGTATGTTATGTGTTGCCATTTGGAGTTAAATATGACCACCTTCAAATGGAATAATAGCTTCATTTGATTGATGGTCAGCCACAATACTGCAGTTCCTCTTCTTGTGTCACATCTTAAAATCATGCATATGCCAAAGGTTTGTAGTTCAATTAGTTGAGCACAATTGGCGAGGATAATGGTGTGTTCCTTGATTACACCATCTGCCAAGGTTCAAATCCCCCAGAGTTATGATATATAAGAGATGATGTCAGGATTGTTCCCCTGGCAACTTAGGAGGAATGTATACCCAATCCTTGGCTCTCAACCAAAGAGCTGTCAGCATACACTCATGCTCCCATATCAAGTAGCAAAATGATCTTGTGGGTGATATAAAACCTTATAAAAAAAATCATGCATATGTGCTACATCATTCCATATGTGTTCCACAATCCTCAATTCCTCATCATTCAAATGTAGATCTATATTGGTTGACCATGCCCCAATCCAATGTGAGATGCCCTTTGATTGTGTCATATCTTTTAATCATCTCAATAATTATTGGGGTATCGCCTTCAATACACATATCTAAGTCAGATGCCCAATGGAACTGCTATTAGCTCAAAAACATTGTTTGTCTGGGCTACAATCCACATATGGCAACATCGGAATGGTTCAACTTTACTATCTTTTATTATGTCCACAATGCATCTTGTACTCAGCTTACTTCCAAATGCTCCACCAGATTTTAATTGAGTACTCCTGAGGGATCAAATACAACTGCCAGTCAGGTTGATTTTAAAATTTAAACTACTTAAGTTTATAATGGGAAGTAGTAACCAAATGGAATTTATTCTACCATCTGGCATACTCAAGGATTCAAAAATACTTGATGGCTCGAGCTGTAAATAAGAGTTGTGCCCTTAAGAAAAGCTTCAATTTGTAAGACATTCTAAGCTACACACTGAGGCATTCTGTTAAAAACATGATTATTTATTTCTTTCCAAAATAGAGTTGTACCATAGAATGAAACTGGCAATCATACTGTACATGAATTGGTGGAATTTCCTCTCTGCCTACATTCCAATTCACATGATAACTTTTGGGAGTTTGCTGGCCAAGCAGAGCAGCCATTTTTTGCCAAACTGTCTGGGGAAGCTAACCATGGAAGAAAAGGTGACTGATAACCTTTATATTCTTGAAACACTTTGGACATACAGTCCCTATCTATTCTTTCTTTTGCAGATTGTCAACCTTTAAGATTTTACCATGAAGAAAAGCAACAAATAAGGCTTGAAGATTTTGGGATATAATTGCAAGCACCAAAACTTTTCCCACTTCAATTAAAGAGGCTGATCTCTTTGACTCAGAACTTGGCATGCCAAGGAATCTGCACACTCACCATATTTGGTATAAATCCGTGTTAACATATTGTATAGGCCATTGAGGAATAGAGGATGGTTTGTCAATTCCTCAATCAATTTAAAACTGCGTTGACTGATCAACCCCAAGCCTTCCAATTGTGTCAACTGACCATATAAGGTGGCATCCTGGGAAAATCTAATAATAAACCAATTGTAAATAGCCCTTCCCTTGAAATTGCTTTGCTGCTCCACTAAACTTGCATTGATAAGTGGCAAGTGTACATTCCAGCCATTCTGCCAGAAGCAAGTGTTACTGTCATTTCCCACTTTCCAGGTAACTTTATCCTTGAGGAGTTCCAGGTATGTCTTAATGCGATGAGACATCCTTAACAGTGAAATGCTTCGCTTGGCTATTAGAATGTTATCATAATGCTGAAGAAGGTATTTTTTCCTGAGCATAGCACTTGAGGAAGAAGCATTATTCAATGTTGCCAAGTTGCCTTCATTATGAGGCTTGATTGAAGTGATGAATAGCAATATACTGTGTCCCATAGGTAAATAGGATGCTTGAATTTTCATTTGTTCAACTCCATAAGAAATTTCTCCAAATTTTAACCAGTGTCTTTTCAACCCACTGTTGAATGGACAGTAGAATGAGCTAGTAAATCAGAACCACCTGCAGGATAACCTGAAGAAGTTAAATCCTTCCTGCAAACGTCAGTAACATGTTTATCTATTGTAGTAATTTGGCTGAAATCAAAATAGTTGCAGCATCCCAAAGATCCATGATCAATTCCACATGCAAAGGAAAAAGATGTATTTCATGAAAAACCTTAACTCCTGAAATCTCAGTATGTCAATTTTTTTTGTTTCTCCCTTGGCTAAAACATTAATTAAATAGGATTTGTGATTTGTGTCTGTTTATCTGTTGTCCATAAGCTATTTGATAGACATTAGAAGTTGATGAAGTTTATTGACTTCCCTTAAAGGGAGTGTTGGAAATGGATTTTCTAAATCACCAATGTCATCATCATCATTGACATTAGATGATATAACACACAACTTCGTGTCCCCTTCCCTATAGTCATGTTGTTTGTGAGAAAGGAGATGCAAATTGGAATGCACATATACTAAGTTCTCCACTCTTTTTTAGTGCAATTGATTGCACTTTACTGAGTGGATGAAAGAATATGTGCTCCAATTCCTTTCAGAAGCAGATGAACTAGCAACCTATGAAGACAAGGTAAACAATTTAAGTTATACATTATAAAAATAAATTTTAAAAAAATAAAATAAAAAACTATAAATGAAACTAAAAGTTGAAAGTTGAAACTTTATGGAATAAAAAATAAAAAAAATATTAAATTTACTTGTGTTATAACTTTGATTGCGAGGGGTTGCAAGTGTTGGAAGAATTGGCCATGGAAGTAATACCAACTATGAGCATCCTTCTTAAACCTATCACGAAGAGCCTAACACTTTGACCATTTGAGTGCACAAAATCAATGAACTCACTCATAACTACATCTCACAATTCAGTTTCAAAGAAGAGTCTACGAAATGTTGCCTTGTACTCTTCAGCCACTTCAAAATCTCTATTTGGGGGAAGCCTTCCTAGCACAGAAAGAATCTCAACACTGTAGTATTTTGGAGTCAATGTGAAGACAAGAAGATGTAATGGAGTGTTCATTTTGTTCCATCTTTCTTCAACAATTGTATGCACTTGTTCGAAGAAAGTCTCTTCAAGCTCTTGATCTTTCACATTTATGATGCTCTTCATCTTCTCAACCATTGAGTCGATGTCATCATATATCTCTCCCATGCAAGGCTTGTCCATGTCAATATAGTGAATCATGCTCAAAATGGGCTCAATGAAACCAAGGAGATACTCCACATGATCCCACCATGAGTCATCTAATATCATTTGCTTAATTTTTGTTGATTTGTCAAAGTTGCTTTGCACCATATAGACCAATTTTGGCTAATCACCATGCTAGAAAGTGTAATGTCCCTTTTCGAGGCAAGCAAGGAAAATAAAGAAGAAAAAATATATATTTTACTATTTTGGCTTTGGCGCTCAAAGAGGAGGTTAAATGATATTTATTATGATTTTTGGCGAAGGCAAAATATTTTTATATTTTTTCTATGAGGCTAGGCAACCCTTTTTGGGGGTTAAAAAATAAAATTTAAAAAAATATTAAATTCAAACTTTGGGGCCCAAATTGGGTCAGCCAATTTGGATGGAAAAGGCAAGCTTGGTATAAATACAAGATCTTTGTGAAGGCATTTCATCATGGGAATAGTTTGCTTTTTCAAATCAACAATTATTGCAACTATTCCAAGGACGATGTTAGATGTTCATGCTCAAATTGTTGGTGTGTGGCGACTAATCATGCTATACTGTATAGCCCATGGTATACTGTACACCCCGGCATGTATCCTCGCTGAGGTCCGTGGCCGGGCTGGGCCCTGGGCGGGGGTTCGAGGGCGGCAGCCCCTGAATAGCGGGGGTTCGGAGACGGCAGCCCCCGAAAAAAAATGTCCTACTTTTTCGCGTCATCAATGAAAAAGGGAAAAATCCGATTTTGTAGAACCCTAAATCTAGAAGCTTCTTAGCTTGTTAGAAAGGGGTTCGGTTGAGTATTACAGTATGATGAAAAACGCAATTATTCGCAAGATTGTAATAGGGTTTTTTCACTGGATAATAAAAGTATTGGATGGCTGCGGTTTGGTGGATGTAGCCCAGATTAGGTGAACCACGTTAAATTCTTTGTGTTATGATTTATTATGTGTATGTTTTAATTTCTCTGTTTTATTAATTAAAATCTGCATTTAATTGTTAGATCTGCCATCTCTAACCCTAACAATTTTCATATCAACCTAGGCGACTTGAGGAGGGCAGATTTGGTGTTGTATTGACCAAGGGTTTCACCCTAGAGAGGAGCGCCCAAATTGCAAGAGGAGCACTTTGTTTTGGAAGGGTGAAATTGGCAAGTTTGGAGGTTGTGACAAGTTTGCAAGGGACCCTACATTCAAACGAGCAAGCCAATGCACCCTTGTGGTAGGGTTTTGAAAACATTTCTATAATATATTTGCATTCATCATTGCATTTTTGTGAGTTGGAGCAAGTTTGCACAGCTAGGGTTAGTTTAGGTCATCATTTATTTCATGTTTTGGCTTGTAAGTGGAGTTTCTTCACATCAGCAAACTATGGTACATTGTTGGGTATGTTTGGAGACCATTTTTGCGGTGAACTTGCATAAGTAATAGGTCTGATTTTGTAGCAGCAGAACTAAATAAACTTGTAATCAGAATTTGCATGTTTTGGGTGGAAAAAACTGGTGCTATATATTGCTAGTTACATTCATAATTAGTGCTAGATGTGTTTATCATATTCTTTGAAGCAATTGGATGACGTTATGTTGCTATTCATGCTTGTTTCATCTCAAAAAATTTATATAAGCGACTAGGGTTTTGAGCAGAAATTAGGGCAGAAGTTTGTGTTTCAAAATCAAAAAATTCATCAATATCCTATTTGGGATGTTTCAAAAAGCGCCTCTCTAAATTTCACAAGTCATCTCAAGACGATTGTGTTAAAAGCGAAATGGGTCTCTGCAACTTGTTAAAAATAAAAAACAAAATAATTAAAATTTAAAAACAAACTTTAAAAGAGAATTAGAATACACAATCAAACTATGAAAATGTAAAATTTTATGCTACTTCACTTACCTTCAATAGTGCCAATTTTTGAAAATGAACTAAAAATGCCTTGAGGCATGGTGGTTGTTGATGAACATTTGGATGTCCTCAACCTCTGCATACAACTCTTTGATCCAATCAATTTTATTTTGAATCTTTTGTAACATAAGATTAATATGTGAATATCATTCCTCGACCAACAAACCAACAGCTCTACAATTCTTTGTGTTGTCCGATATAACTTGAACAAAGTTACGGGGTCCCACTTCCTCAATGGCTGTGATGACAATATCAACAATAAATTGACCATCTTTCACCTGACCATCACAATCCACAGCTCTCAAAAACAATGCCCCTTTAGGGACACCACTATGACATTGATCAAGGGCCAATTTTTTGTATCTTTCCACCCATCTAAAACAATAGACATAGTTGCCTCAACCCATGAATCCCTTCTGGGCTACAATAAATCTTCAACATTCTTCACCTCCTTTCCCAATAAGGTGCCACACATCTTCTCATAACATGGGCCCTTATACCCTTTTGGAGTTTCATTAACCTTTTTCAACATCTCTTTCCAATATGGAGCGAACAACATTAAAAGTAAATCCATTTCCATAAATACATCTTGCTATATGTTGGTTGGAAATGTCTCAACTATCATTTTGAAATGCACTTTCCAAAGGTCACTTGGCTTTTTGTTTTTAATGGGTTGTTTACTTCAAAGATGAGGAGTGGCCAAAAATGGATGGATTTCTACCACAACACTAAGACAAGATGGGGGTTGCATTCCCTTTGATCTTTTTTTATTAAGGGTGACTTGATTTATGGTTTGCCCGTTCATCTACTTGTTCTTGCTCCATAATATGTCCTATCACTATCTTTGATGGCATAGCTACACCATCATTTCCAAGACAAGGTTTGATGTCTTGCCCAGGCATTCCACACAAATAGGCTTTCACCCGACTATATGAACTAGAATATCTAGCATCACACCCATTGCAAATCCAAATGTAACCCCCATCACCTAGAACCTATTGTATCATAGGAAAATATTTCCATAGAGGAGAATTTGAAACGGTTTTCAATTTGAATCATGGAGCTTGAACTAGTTGCCATTGTGACTTCTATGGCAAGATATTTTGTAAACAACACATTCAAAACAAAAACAAAAAAATTGAACACAAAAATAGATATACAAGACCTCTTTTGAATCTTTGATACATTCCTAGAAGAATGGAAAAGATATAGATAAACAAAGCAAAGAATTTGTTTCATGTTTGTAAATCAAAAATGGAGGAAAATTTTTGAAAACAAACTTACCTCTTTGCAAAAAATTCCTTCTATGACCTTCTTGGCAGCCAATGAACATTTGTAAATGCATAGGAATAACAATGCGATCGTTGTAGAACCTTCAAAGATCAATCTTCAACTCTCTTTGTTGATCCAACAAGCAAAAAAGAATGTTCAGCCTCTTGGAATGATATTTGTTGTTTGCAAAATAAATGAAATAAAATGGACTTGTTTTGGTGTTTTATGTATTTTGCAAGTCACTTCTAGGGTTGAAGAGGACACCATATCAAATCAGCTCCAACAAATATTTTAAAATGCAAAAAAAACCTCCGCATCCATCATTGGAAGGACAAGTTCCCTGTGGGTTTGCCCTAGACATACCGGACAGCATTTTATCGCCCCCTGCCGAGACCCACAAGCGAACCAGACCAGTACCCAAATCCAACCAAGTGCCGAAAGGATTCAATAACATAACTTTATAAGACAAGCAAATTTTTCCCATCCACTGCAAATCAAGTCATAACCTATTCTACTTTTAATTTTGTTGAAATCTAAGTTGTCGGTTCTAGTATTGGATTGGATTAATGTTTGGAGTTCAAGTACATCAATATAGGAAAAAAATCCTTTCGTGTTTGGTACAACTGGGTATTGTTTTTATATATGTAATATTAAAATATTCGTAGTAACTATATAATATATTAAAATATATATATATATATATATTATAACCAATATAATAAGTGTTTACAAATTGGATTCTCCCACCCATTTTCTCGTGAACCCTAAGGCACTCACTCATGAAGGAAATGGTGAATATCTAATGGTTTTAGATGACATGGCTAGCACAAAGGTAGTTGTGCAAAATGGGAACCCACAAAAGGCAAATGTGACAAAATGGGCCTTTTGTTGTCAAGGATTAGAGCGCCTATGACCTCTATTACTCATAGTAAACAAGGCCATGTGAGGTTATCAAGAATCTTCAACAAAAACGATGCCTATGGGGATTGATTCTTCTCTTGCTGAATAAGTGGCTCAGGTGCATCATGTAGATTGCAAAGATGTGTTGATGGTTGGCAAATCAAATGTGACAAATGAATATCATTCCCTCTTTGAGTGAGCATCCAATTCTCTCTCTTGGCCATGAAGTCTTATATGTGGAGGAAAAGCTCACAAAAAGAGGTTTTATCTATAGATTTAATGTTGCATTGCCAAGATTAGCTTATCTTCATGCTTGGATTACAAAAAATTGGTTAGAAAAGATCAAAGGTACAATAGAAATATGCCCCAAGTGTGAAAGGTTTTTTTGTTCTACTACATCAAACAACAAATATAGGTCTTGTATTTTAGAGAATAGGCCACGGTGTTGGTAAAAGAATGTTCTAGTGATCAAACCATGGTTTGCAACCTTTAATCCAATGACACAATCATTCTCAGTTATGACTCTCTAGATAAGACTCCCTTATCTTCCCCTATTGTTTTGGGTGGATGTTTATTTTCAAGGCATAGGCAATATGCTTGGGGGATTTTTGAAAAATAGATAAATTAATTCACTCAACCTTAGCAAGCATACAAATGGAATTAGATATCTCAAAAGGATTACCAAATGAGATATGGCTAAAGTGGAAGATAGGATTTGAAGCAAGTTCCACTGCCATAGGTAAGTCATATAGCAGCAAACTATAAAATGGCAAAACCTAAATCTTCTAAGCTGGCTACATGGTAGTAAGGGGCTTGCTTCTCCTGTTTATCAATTCAACAAGCTATTCATAAATCTTCAAACAATATAGAGGTTTTTGTATCGAAAGATTTTCAATGCAAAAAGATGCTTGTTGTTGTGAAGATTGGGGGTTGCAAAAGAACAAGGCTGATACGTCTCATTTGCCACCAAAATATTCCGCAATGACTCACTTTCCTTCAGCCCAAAAGCAAAAGACAAAGGACAATTCATTGAAGAAAAAAAAAAGAACTGGTTACTCTAGCAAGTTCAATGGTGTCATAGCTGAAATCTTATTTAAGCAAGGAACCTCAATCCTTTTTTATGTTTTTTTCAACCGAACTTACCTAGAGGAAGGTTTTTGGTAGTAGGATGGCCTTTTGAATTGTCTAATGAAGAGGAATGACGTAGATGCAACTATTCAAGAATCCTTAGTAGCAGTTATTAAAGAAATACTATCAAAGTCATCCTATTCTACAAATTATGAAGCAAACGAAGCTGCAACAGAGTGGACAAAAGCAAAGAGCAGAAAGCAATCTGTTAACAAACAGCCTAGTGACCATATGGTGCTCAGATCACATGATAAAAATTAGATTTTCAGGCCTTCCAACATAGTTTGGTATGGCTAATTTAGTATGATATATGTTATGTAGTGTTTGTTTCATGTGTCTAACGTACAAGACCCTATTAATAGAACTCAAATACTTTTGTTCAAAATCTAATATAATAAAATATCAATAACAGTTTTATGTTAAAATGTTGTTTGAGGCTGTAGAGCCAACATCAACCCTGCAAAGCCAATGTCGGTCCTGCCAACACCATGTTGGCTGCAGCTGACATACACTTCAATTTTTTTTTCCTTTTTTAAATATTTTTCCAATTAAAAAACCCTCACAACACAGCCCTAATTCATCATATACCATATGTCCAAATATGGCAATTGCAAAATGCAAACTCTGTGAGTCTATGACTTAGACAGTAGGTACTATTGCAGCAATAGCAAAGATTAAAGGTTGCCAAGGACAACTTCATTGCATTAAGAATGATTTTCTGCAAAGGATGATGACATAGTTGCTCTAATGAGCTAGTAGTGATGAGAAACAAACAGAATCTAATAACAATTGTTGGAAAATTCAATTTCGGTTCTCTATCCAAATATAACTTCAATGGATGAAATACAAAGTTTTGACTACAACATGAAAATCTGAAACTTATATGCAAATCTGAAAATTAGGTTGCCTTAATATGGAATTACCATGATTAGATCAATTTTCTTTATGATGTCAAAAACCAACCAACATAGCATGCTTATAAACACTACCTTATATGAACTTATAACAGCAATATATAAAAAATAACATCACCATAAGATAGCAGCAATGAGGGACAAATCAGCAACACAAGAGCATCACATAACATAGGATTTACGTGGAGCAACCCTTGCGGGAAAAAAGTCCACCAAAAAGATCCAAAATGCAAACTCTATGACTTAGACAGTAGGCACTATTGCAGCAGTAGCAAAAATATAAGTTGCTGAGGACAACTTCATTGCATTAAGAGTGATTTTTTGCAAAGGACGGTGACATAGTTGCTCTAATGTGCTAGTAGTGATGAGAAATAAACAAACTCTAATAACAATTGATGAGAAATTCAATCTCTATCCAAATATAGCGTCAATGGATGAGACACAAAGCTTCGACTACAACATGAAAATCTGAAACTTATATGCAAACCTGAAAATTAGGTTGCCTTAATATGGAATTACCATGATTAGATCAATCTTCTTTATGATGTCAAAAACCAGCCAACATAGCATGCTTATAAACACTAACTTATGTGAACTTATAACAGCAATATATAAAGAATAACATCACCATAAGATAGCAACAATGAGACACAAATCAGCAACACAAGCATCACATAACATACGATTTGTGTGGAGAAACCCTTGCGGAAAAAATCTCCACCAAAAAGAGAGGCTAAGTATGCATTATCTTCAAATAAATGAGATTTCAATACACTCATTTTCATTCTCCTCTTTTCCTCCAACATGGCAGCACTTGTGCATCTGTGAAAAAACCTCCCTATGCCTCAACCTATCTTTGTTCCTCCAATGAAACTCTACATTCAACTGTTGCTTATAGTTTCTACATCCAAGAAGTTGGTTTCATAGACTTGTAAGACATCTTAAGCCCCAAACATGGCTCCCAAAAATGACCCTTCATTCCAAACATCGCCAACCCTTGGATTACCTCCTCGAAATGTGAAAGGACGCCAATTTGGGCTCCAACACTTTCCTTCCAACTTGGGCACCCAACCATGGAAGATAAACATTACATTGAATGTAATAAATGATGGAATACCAAGAAGCACTTGTTGCCTCTTTCCAAGCACCCACTTGGAGAATACTAATAGTCACTCATTTGTCATTTTCTTTATCTTTTATTATCCCATTCTAGGCATCCACATGTGGAGAAAACAATATTAAATCTTTATGTGCACAAGTCACCTTTACTGGTGATATGGAACCCATCACCCCTTATGAAAATATTAAAAACAATTGTGAGAATTAATATTACAAAATATTTTCCTAATAAACTCTAAGTGCCTAGAGAACTTTCCAAGGATGTTGGAACCATGACATAGGATTTACAAGGTGGATGGCACCTTAATCCTAACAAATAGGTGTTCATCTTGATGCTTTGGCTCCAAGATGAATCCCTACACTTCTCACGATAGATTAGCTTGGCCAAGGATCATCAATGCACCTCACATAGTTGGATTAGCTGGTGTTTTCTCCATTAACTCAATCTAATTAAAAGGTTTTGGACCACATGGTACCCAAGATGGCAAGGTCATGTCCTAGCCATCCCAAATGCACTGAAAAACCCACTCCCACTACTACTCATGTTTGCTTTTGTGATGGGACACAAAAAAAACCCAATAACATAGACTAAACTCAAGTACCTCCTAGTCATATCAATTACAATTAGCAAAAAATGCAATTTAACTAAGATAATATTTATGCTAGCAACATGTAATAAATATGTGGTGCTCCAAACACACAAGACAAAGGCTCTTAGAAAATATTTAATGGACTCCAAATGTAGACACCTAATCCATGCATCCATATGTTGTTTTAAAATAGCAAGTTGTTATTCTAAATTATAATATTATTCCATTTATATAATTATATAAACTTGAAATATCAGCTAATTGTTGATCTAGGACACACATCTATCGAACTTATGCATAGCATAACACAATTCTAAAGCATAGGTTAAGTTACCAGTTCTATGTGGTGCTCCAAATACAAAAGGCAAAGGCTCTCAGAAAATATTTAAAGGGCTCCAAATGTAGAGTCTAGACACATAATCCATGCATTCGTTTGTCGTTTTAAATTAGCAAACTGATTCTAAATTATTCCATTTATATGATAATGTAAACTTGAAATTCAAATATCAGCTACTTGTTGCTCAAAGTCTTACATCCTGTCAAACTTATGCATAAAATATTGCAATTCTAAAGCACATGAAGTTGGATCAATCCTTAATCCCCAAGTTATCAGTTCAGATTCAAGTACAGGGATTTCTTTCGAAAGTATTCCATTTCTATAATAATGTAAACTTGAAATATCAACTACTTGTTGGTCAAAGACTCACATTTGTCAAACTTATGCATAAAATATCACAATTCTAAAGCATATGAAGTTGGATTAATCCTTAATCCCTAAGTTATCAGTTCAAGTTAAAGCTCAGATTCAAGTACAGGTCAGATTCAAGTACAGTGGTTTGGTTCACGAATACAGAAAAAAGAAAAATTGGGTGTTGGGTTATATATAGAGGGACCCAAATTCCCATTACATCCTCCAAAGATCTATATTTAATTTTAAAAACCATAAAAAGTCTTCCCTTGATTAATAAATAAATAAATAATGAACTTTCCTCACAAAAGTCTTATAATATTATTAATTAAGAAAAGCCAAAACTAATTAAGTTAAAATAGACGAATCTTTTATAAAATGAAAAAACTATCAAACAAAGGATTGAAACAGAAAACTAATTCTAGAAAACAATGAACAAAATCCATTGAACAATGAAAATACAATTTTACAAAAAATATTTCTGAGCATCTATCAGTCAGGGAAGGACACCCTACCAGCAGATTAACAGGAGACTTTACACAATAACAGGAGACTTTAAACCCTCGTAAGACAAACAATTTTTGAAGATTTAATGCAATCCTTCACAATTTAAGAGGGAAACCAAGCAAAAGCTACAACACCATCTTGGATGCAAGACATAACAACAAGGACATTTGGTTTCTATCGATTTTGCAGCACAACCATCACGCCATTGATAGACATTACAATAAACAAATTCTTGTCCAATTTTCCATGGGTTCATTCTAATTTATGTTTTGCAGCCCAGATTCACCTAGGGTATGTCCAGAGACCCACACAGATGTAGCCAGACTGCAAAACACTTTCCTTGCTTGCACCCAAAAGGAACCAAACTGCATAGCCATATTCAACACAAGTTGGACCAGGATCTACGGCTTGAGGCTATTGACCCGGTAACATAGCTTAATCCTATTAAATGTGTTGTATACTTTGCATATTTTACACTGTTATAGATTGCACACTGCCACAATTGAGATGCCCTCATGGGTGGTCTTTTAGCCCATGGTTTTATCCACATTGTCTTCATATAATACTTATCAATTTCCCATAAAAAATGTGCTGCAAATACTTGCACACATGGATTCATTTAAGGACGAGTGTGAAATATCTTATTGTATTTTAAACGGTTACGTTAATACAATAGTGAGTGTTGTTTTTGCTGTGTTTTTTCAAGAAGGGTTTCCAAGGGTAAATTCTCTTGTTAGATTGAGTGTACCATTATTTCTTTTTGCTGCATTTAGGATTTCATTAGCATTGATTATCTTGCATACATTTGTTCGTATTTTTCTCTGTAAATTGGAAGTCACCGGTTATAACACAATTTATATAAGTGAAAGACAAGTCAAAAACGTTCACACCAAGTCTATGTTCATGTTTCCTAATGCAGCAGAAAATGCTGTTCTTTGTGTGATTGAAAACATTTCCCTGAAGAAATTTGTAACAAGCAAAACATTATACATTTCCTATATATAAAAGATAAGAGCCTGTCAGATTTTCCTTCATGCATGCCTGAATCCAATTACTATCTGTAGATCTTATAAATAGAAAATTAAAAACTGATCTCAGAAAATTTAGAATCAAGATACAGTGCAATTTTTCTGCTACAAAAAGTTATTTATCTTAACTCTGCACACTGCTTTCATCTGAAAATTTCTTCTGTGACTAAGTATATGTGTTTTCTAAGAGACCATGCAACATGGCAGCAAGGGGCTGAATATTGCAAGCCTTGCTAAAAATAATAAATACGAATTCCTGGTTTATAAATTCATGTTACCAACTACCACATATTGATACCGCCGACTTACTCATATTGCCTAATGACCTACAAATCCATGCTAGAATAGCATTTAATACAGCAGTCACTACTTGATGGGGAAAAATACCTTCCAATGCAGTGCTAGAATTAAAGGGAATATGGAACAATATGGTTCTCAAAATTATAATATGGAAGTATTTTGTCCCTACCATGTGCTTCCAGGTTTCTGAAAATGCTCTCACAAGCTTCCAGAAGTTTAGAAAAATCATTGAAAGATAGAAAGCTCCCAATTTGCAAGAACCCTTGATCAAATAGTGGCCAAGACTCAGAAATCCCCCCCACAGCTGCCTTTCGCCATGTCACATCAAATGGATCACGACTTGTATTTGCACCATTCTCCTTGATGGCACTGTATGAAGCTTTTGACAGGATCTTACAAGTAATCGTTGATAGGAGAACAGATATAAGTGTATTAACCAGAAAGCTGGTTGTTGCATTGCAGATCTGTAACCAATGTAATTTCACTTAGAAACCAAAATAAGATGACAATCCAAAAAAAACAAAGGTAGAACTACACCTTACATGAGGTATTCGATAGCCCATTAGAGAAAGAGCAGCATCCAGAAGTGGGCTTCTTTGACTTAGATTGAGAGATTGATTCAAAAGAGAAATGCTCACAGAAGTTTGAGAATTTGACAGGCTTCCTCCTCCTAGTGAAGTTTCTAACCCATCGACTCTCGTCACTCCATCATTTACTTGACATTTCCCCTTTTCTATTTCTTGAAAATGAGAACTTAATCTCCTTAATATATCAGCCAATCCTGATTCGCAATTCATGGAGAATGCAAAAAAATATGCATTCTACTCACAATCCATAAACCTGAGTCCACAATATGGTTTGCTGTCAGCATAGATAAGTAACAAAGGAAAAGGTAGTATAACTATAGACACACCATTTGAAAAGCTAAAATCTAATCAGTTCATAAACATATATTCAAATATTGTGCAATTTAAAAGATACTACTTAAATATGGAAGTTGACTCCTCTAAGATGGTTATCACATTTCATCAGTGACCAAACACATAATGTAGAGTTTTATTTCATTCGATTTTACTTTTTTAAGATGATATTAAGATAACCAGTGACTGCAAGATTAAACCCTTGAGGAATCTAATGATAGAAAAAGTTCAACAATTCTAACAATTCAATTTGGCCACTAATCACAAAATTTAGAAACAAATTTGGGTTAAATTTGAATTTTGTTCATTCATAATCAGCACCACTTCCATGCATGTATAGCTTGCAAAGAATCAGCCATAGTTCCACAAGAATGCACCCTCCCTTAAAATGCAGAGTTTAAGAAATGGGGACAAAACACTCGTTTTCATCCCTTCACTGCCACCAAGGGAGTGGGAATATTCCACAACACCCTACAGAAGCAAGGGATGTCTCCAAGGCATTCGCCCCTTGTTAGGGGTAAGGGAGATGCCTCAAAAGTCAAAATCCTTGGGACGACCTAGGGACTTCTAGAACTCCCTTGACCATGTCAGAGACACCAAGGATTCCCCACGACTTGGGCAGTAGTAAAGCTCTTTTTTAAAAAACTGATTCACTAACCCTGACCCTAAAGCATTAATACACACAACCCAAAACCTTTAACCCTCAAAAACACTATGTATATATGCCTACCCTAAATTCAAATCACCATCAACACATTTTCATTGCATTAAGCACAAGGAATGAGGAAGACTTCAATCATCTTCATCAATCAATCATTTGAAATATTCATCAAGCCTTCAAGTTAAGACTTCACAAATTCATTCATTCCCATTTTTTGCACCAAGCAATCATTATTAAATTGCTAATGATAGTTTTTGCATTTTCAGTGTTAATGTTAAATGCTATTTTTTTCCCCATCAAATTTAGTATGCAAACTATTTGTATGGTTTATAAATGATTAAGTGTTGCTTTTAGGGTTCTACAACTGCTTTTTACTTTTTGGAATCTCATAACAGCTGCTTTAGAGTATTTAAATGTTGTTTTAATTATTTACCATTTTAGGATTTTAAATTTTCTTTTTCTTAATTGTTTATAGATGATATAGATCATTTTTTTATTTTCATTTGACTTTTGTGTGTCCTGTGCTCCTACACCTCATGTGATCTTAATTAGGATAAACAAAACTAATATTAAAATAGGAGTTCCTCTTTTAGTTTTAAGGTTTAACCATTTAACAATTAGTATTTAATATTTAGTTTTTTAATTTCTTTTTTAAATGTTGATAGTAATATTCAAATTAGGATTGCATTCTTTTGTATCCTTTGTTTCTAAGCTTCGTGTCTTGACCCCTTGCATTTGTAATTAAGCTTATGAAGTGAAGTTAAACAATAAATTTTATTTCTTTTAATGTCACTATCAATTCTAGTTGCATGACTGATCATGAGGAGGCTCAAAAGCCTAACATTGAAATTCAAAGTCAAAATCAAAATGAGAACAGGCGTGAGAGGAGAATTAGGTAGCTAGTTCAATGAAGAGCACTTCTCATTTCAATTACCCTTCCAAAGTATTGGAAGACTTTGCAACTAGTCCCTTGGATAAGAAGGCCCCTCTAAAACAATTTGCTACCAAGTTGCCAATGAACAAATCTAGAAGTTTAGGGGGAACAAATCTATAGAAATCTCATAATGTGGCTTAGATTTCCAAGACAACATTACTAGAGTCAATGCACATCTTCTTCATATCCCTAGTAAGCGTGCTGAAACATGTGAAAATTTGTCATTGGAACAACAGGGAGAGATACAAAAATTGTTTGGGGGTGAGGATGAGTATGACACAACCAAACTGTACTAGCACTTCTCTAGAAGCATAGACAATGGCACAAGTTCTCCTTTTCATGTCCAATGTAACAAAGCATAAGTAGAAAACATAGGGTGCCAAGTTCTTCTCCAACCTGCTAGGGGCAATGTTTAATGTTCAAATGAATTATGAGGTAAATGATGACAAAAAATGACATAGGCAAATTCTTCTTTGCTAATGGAATTCCATTCCAAGTCACTTTCCTTATTATAAGGAAGTTGTGGCTAAGATTATAAGAGTCGGGCCTTCATATGTGCCCCTAGAGCAGAAAAATTGAGGACCACAATCTAGGATAAAAAATATTGCAAGATTTACACAATAAATAGAAAAAATCTTTATTTTTTGTTTTATCAAGTAATTCCAGGAAAGATTTTTGCTTCTATGCAGTTTACAATTAACATTTAAAATTTATATGTATGCCAAGTAATTGTTAAAAGAGCCAACAATCGTAAGAGAAATAACCACATTTCTACACTCTACAAACAGAAGCTTATAGTGCCTGCACGTCTAACATATTTGTAGAATCCCCACTGGTTGGAACTTGTTACCTCATGTATAGCTTTTAACTGTAGTTACCACTTACCAGTGTGTATAGCTATGACTAATGTAGTTTTTCGGAAAAAGAGCATGCAAGTATCTCTAAAAGCTTGTGAATTGTTTATTATTTTGCAGAAAATTGTTTTCACCCACTGGAGACGTAGGAGTCCCTTAAGCACAGGTCAGGAAATTCTGGGAGATACTTGGAGATAGCAAGAAACATCAGGAGATGCTTGGAAAAGTCACCAGGTGTTCTGGGGGTCTCCCGCTATTCCAAATCTCATCTCAACACTGGAGACATGCCCTCATCCCATAGGCAAGCAGCAGCAAAAAGTAATATCCAAGTTTTTAACGAGAGCAAGCACTGGATGAATTTGATTGAATACTACCATTGTGATTTATATTTAAACCAAGGTGCATTATCCCCGCTCAAAAGAAATATCCCCAGGAAACTTAGCTTCAAGGATAAGGACTCTATGGCCTAAAATATTAACTGCTGCCATAGCAAATAGGCAACTGAAAATCCAAAGTCATGGAAGATCCAAACTTAGACTGAAAACAAAAGATCTGTCTTTTATTTAAATGCAGAAAATCTGTAAAATACATCAAATCATGAAAATATATCAGGAGTTTGTTATATTTTATATTACACAGTACATAATATCAAGAAAGTTCTCTGAGAATATTTGACATCAGCTTAGCCTAAAGTGAAAGCCAATACGGGCACTACACTTGGACATAAACCTAATCTCCAACACACAAGATTGTAAAGCAATTTTGTTTGCAGAACTTGAATCATTTAAAGGGGCAACAATCTCACCCTTATATTAGTGTCGACATGGATGGAACCATATGTGTAATACGCCTGCACCCTTACCCATATACTCCGGTACCATTTTTCAAAAAAAAAATTAGCCCTCTAGCCCACAATTGTAGGCAACTACGAGAAAACCCTAAACTCTAATTATAATGAACATGTAAAAAGATATTCATGTTCTTATAAACAAACACAAACAAATTACGAATTAAACAATTAAAAGCATCGAGAAGGTAAATTTGCAATGCATTTCTGCTAATCACTGTGTAGAATAAACTGCACTGTGTGCAATGAAAATGGTCATTGAATGCTAGCAAAGTTATGGAGCAATCTCAATTAAATACAAACTAAAATCTGTCTTTTAAAGTTAATCTCATTACAATGTTCTTGCAGCAAATTTTCTAAGAATTTAAATTTAACCAAAGATTTAACGTGAAAAAAATGTCAGAGCGCATTAGGTAATCTCGCCTGTAGGACTCAAAAGGAGATTATTCCACCATGGATAAATTACAACCAATGAGCATAGAAAATACAGGAAAAAAAATTACTAGTGATCATTTAAGATTGAAACTAATATCACTGCAAAATTTATATGGAGAATTTCCCGTAACCTTGAAACCCTGATAATACAATAGGGTTTTACCTTGGTAAGCACATGTGTGGCAGCAGAACGGGCTACACTCCTCACACGAACAATAATTCAAAAAGGAAGAGGAAGAAAATATGAAGAGGCGTTTTTCAATATAGGGTTTATGTTATTGGCGCCAAAAAGAAAATTTTCTGTTTATTAATTTTCAATTTATTTTTTAAATTGTTTATGGTCTTGTTTTGAAAGCTAAAGCAAGGATTTATTATTATTGGTTTTTTTTTTTTTGTTCTCGCTAGGAACATAATCTTTGGATAAGAACATAGGGATTTTAAAGGGAGATTTTGGTGTGGGGGGTTTTGAAGATTATGTATATTTTGAGTTTTAATTATTTTATTTAAATATTTATTTAGAAAGTGTATTATTAATTTTTAGTATTAATTTTAAATTAATATTTTAATTTTTTTAAAATATTTTTGACTAGGAATTATTGAAAATAGGAGATTTCGAACATAAATACTCAACAATAGCATTTTAATAGGGTTTAGACTTCGGTGACAAGAACAACAATACGTGTCACATTATGCCAATATTAACAACTAATATCTCTACTTTAGATTATATCTAAGTATTTAATTATTTCAATATTCTAAAAATATTGATTTATTTTAATTTTTATTTGAAGAATTATTTTATTTTTCAATATAAATATTAAATTTTAATATTTATCTAAATTACAATATTTATACACATAAATATGTATGTAGATAGATGAAAAGGAAAATTTTGTTTCTTTATGATTAATCTAGTTCAATTAAATAAATGTAAGTAAATAAGCACAATTATATTAGATTAATTATACTTAATTTGAGAATTGGTATATCAAATAATGTGCTTTGAAAACAAAATGAGATGGAAGGTAATCCTTAGCATAGTGAATAGAGAATGGTATCAATGGATAAGTGTAGGGATTTCCTGGAAGATGCCTCTTTGTCAGTAAAATAGTTTGAAATTATGCATTAGATCTACATTCAATCAAAGGATAAGTTCATGGGTTTGAGATAAATCTATAACCACAAATACTTACTTGTGCTTTGGATTCATCTTGGCAATCTATAGAGTTATGTTCTCCAACTTCACCTAATGTACAATCTTGTGTTCTACTTTTCTTGGAGATTTGGGTTGCCAATATTAAAAATGTCTTTGTTAGTTGGTTGTTCAATCAAAGTCACGCAAGCACTTTGCTTCAATCAACCCTTAAATTTGCACAATATTAAAAATAATAAGCAAACACCTAAGATGCATATTTAAATGTGTCATTATTAATTATTTCAATACAATAGAAAGAGGTGTAATTTTGAATGCTTGGGAGTAGATGATAAGAATGAATGCATTAAATATCTTTATATATTAACACATAACAACAAAAGTGTGTTTAGTTGACTTAAAGTAAAAAGGGTAAAGAAGGTAGGTTAGAAGATTTTGATATTCAAATTAAGGAATAAGTGCACAACTACAAGATCACCCTAGTATCAACAAACCTTTCCTAGTATGTAATAACAATTAAATCTAAATAGCAAACAACTAAATGGAGGGAGGTGCATAGATTAATATGGAGGTGGATAATACAAATGTGTGAAAGAGTGCAAATGGATAGGGTAGGGCTAAATGTATAAGTATATGTGTATATTGAAATGGATAAAGAATTAAAGATAATGAGTCCAACTTTGCATGATATTGTGTCATTTGTCATTATATGCATGTATTAAGACCAAACACAAAATTATATGGAAAATAGCATGGGTATAGAAGTTTTACCATTATAACAAATTTAAAAGGGCATGAAACTATTTTACTTAAGGATTGTATTTTATTTTACTTTAAAGCTTTTTTTTGCTATGTAAGTTGCAGCTAGGGTTGCATAATTATATTAATAAAAATAGAAATTATATTATTTTTGGAAATATTTTGGCTTTGCTACCAAACTTCTATTACATGTGGCTCATAAAGAAAAATCGAGCCCTTCAAAGATTGTTGCGGTATAATAGATATCATTTTTCCATCAAGAATAGTATGAGTGCTTCTGGAATAAACTATGTATGCTTTTTTGAATCACACTCTATGATTCATCATCAGGATGAGGATAATGAATCACAAAGAGTGATTCCAAGCGTTGATTCAAAAAAACATACACAATTTAATCCAAAAGCACTCATACTATATCTATGTTATGTCAGACTTACCAACTTTAAAGCTTTTTTATTTATTGCATACACATATTTTTTTTATTTGTTATCATTTTCAAAAAGTCAATTTGAAACTACAGTTATTTACTACATATCTCAAGTACATAATTTTTTTCAATAAAACAAAATATTTCATAAAATTAAATGAAAATTAATTATTTCAATCATTTTATTCACTATTATATTTACTAAAATATATCAATAATTTTTTATTTAGAAAAAGGACAATGAATCTACTTTTTTGAAAAATTGTCATTTATTATTAAAAAAAATATTTGTTAATTAAAAATATTTATTTTGTTAAACTTTTCTTTATAAATAAATTTATGAATATGATCACGCTATTGTAATCTATGTTATTTTTAAAGATGCACCTCTTAATATAAATATATATTTTATCTTATATTTTTTATATAACCTTTCTATGGTTTATATTAAAAATTAAATTTAGGTACTCATGAAGTGGAACATGTTATGATGGCCAGTTATAAGCCTACCCCTAGGTAGAAGTTAAATGGTATGTCTCTCCAACTCCTAGGGTGTAAATTTCAAAAGCCTCTACTTTAAATATTTTTTAGAGAAAATTTCTAAGCTTGGTTGGGATAATTTGATTCCAGTTATTTGTAAGTCTAATTTCGTGGACTTGTAGTTTAATTGGACAATCAAGAATTATAATCTTTAGAGGTGTTTATCCTAATGCACTCTAATTCAAGTTTTTCCTAGTTTATATCACTTCTTTACTACATTGTAAATAAAAATAATTGAATAGTGGGTGGAAGGGTGGGCGACTTTCCACATGGGATTGTGGAAAGTCCGTTTCAAGGGGTAAAACAAGGCAAGGATGGCAAGCGGATGCCCCGTCAGCAATAGTCACATTGTTGGTTTTCATTTCTTTGTGTGCATTTTGTTGGAAATAGGATGCCATTTAATTGCAATCCCAAACATTGTTTATTTCACATGTCTCCTAAGTCCTTGGAAAGTGTTCTCAAACACTAGGATTAGAAAGAGATTAATATTGAATGAAATAATCATGTTAATTGACATTTGTAATTAATTCTAAATGTTAGGAGCATGTGAGGGCATCCAATATGAGTTCGTAAATAATAGGGGCACAAGGGGCACCCACATGGAAGGTGACACTCACCTTAAGTTAAGTTAATTGTTTGGAGTAAAAGATAACACTTTTGAATGCATGTAAAAATCCTCGAAGTTAGGGATTGATGTTTACATGCATGAAGTTCAATTCAGTTTAGTTCATATCAGTTTAGTTCAGTTCAATTTAGTTCAAAATCAGTTTAGTTTAGTTCAGTTCAATTATGGTTCAATTATCTTTAGTTAGTTTTAGTTGAATGCTAGTTGACTTCAATTAGAATGGAATGCATGACTAATGACTTGAGTTGCATGACAGATAACAGGTGACTTCCTTCAGTTAACAGGGGATGACAATTCTTGCACGAATGGTGGAGAGAGATGTTTCAGTTAACAGAGAATAACTTGGACCCACTTTGGGCGCCCAAGTTGGCTTCTTGGAATTAACTCCTTTGCATGTTAAGATATTTCAGAAGGTTGAGATAAGTGGGCCCACTCTTGGGCGCCTACTTTGAGGATAAAGCCTTGAAGATATTTATGGAATAAAGGTTGAGTTACTACTTCAGTTTGGGATGCCCAAATGGATGAAGATGATGATTTGGCATTGTTCTTCACGGTTAAACTCTCTTGCAAGAGATAGGCATACCTTTTAGGAGATAAGGATTGAGATTTGTAATTGTAACTCTTTTGGAGTTTACAAAGTTGTTTATTGCCTATATATCTCAAGCAAGTTGAAGAGAGTTTGTATCAGTTTTACTGCAGGTTGTGAAGAAGATTTGTTGAAGGCAGAAGAAGCATCTCAAGGAAGAATTGGAATTATTGTAATCTACTTCAGAGATTAAATAATACATTGATTCTTGGTGGAGTTTTTTCCCGAAAGGGTTTCTCCATGGTATATGTTGTGTATCTTCTATTCTTCTGTCTATTTTTTCTACAACCTTCTGTCTTTATTCTACAAATGATAAAATGAATTAATCATATAATCACCCAGAAAGAATTTGTAACAAAGAATGCATATTTAGATCAACAAGTATAATAGTTTTACAAAGTATTAAGCTACATAAACACCTCAATTTTCAACACGTTTGGTAATTTCTAAGTAGACTCGCCGTATCCAACTATGATGTGAGCTTCATACACATTACCATTATGTTTTACCTCCATTCTGTATCGTTGCATTGATGACACCATATGGTGGCAATGTTGTGTGGTTTGGGCCGCACAGGGTAGCAACCTCACCTTGTACAGTGTAATAACCTTGTGCGCATTTATATCACTCATTCTTTCAAAGGTGGTATTGGGCTTTGCATTCTCCTCTCTTCTCGATTATAGGCTTGTTTAGGGTTTTCTTCAATGGCGAAAAAACCAAAATTTATAGTGCACATGTTTGTCGATTCTTTGGTTTGCTCTGGGGCCGATACCCCAATTCAACTTGGGAGCAAGGAGCGACAAAATGTGTTTGGGGGAATTACCAACCAGCGCCTTAATTGTATTCTCCTAAATATAGATTCGCACATAGTGGTGGTTGTCAAAATGGTCTTGAGGAGGGAGCATTTGGTGCCCCATGAAACACCACAGATGAACTCTCAAATAGTCTCAAGGTTCTTGGCATCTCTGTTGGATCTCCATAATGCCAAAGAAGAAGCAAAGGTATTGGTTTGCAAACTTTTCAAGAAGGGTCTGATGCTGGGGATGGATGAAATTCTCAAGCTGGTGATTCTTGGGGTCGAGGTGCCAAGACCCAAGGACTTGGAGTTGGTTAGGAAGCAAGGCAAGGTTATCAAAATATATCCATTTCTTATGGATTTCAAGGGCACGACTCTGGTGCGACATAGGATGGTGGCGCGCGGTTGGGGTAAATTTCTTGAAAAAGATGGTGAGGCTAGTGGACGCGGACAACTTCAAATGGATTGCTAAGTTTGATGCTTTTGCAAGGGGCAAATTGTCTCATGTAAAGGGGTTTGGTGTATGGTTTTGAGTACTTATAAGTAATCAATTTTAGTTATTTGTTTGGTGGTTTGCCCAGTTATGGGCTTTTTTGTGTATGCCTTGTAGTCAAGCGTCCTATCCTCTTTAAAGTCAAGGTGTCGTTGGTGTTTGTTTTTGGGCTTGTCTGGGATTCTGGTGGTGGTCTTGCAAATTTCAGTTGAATCCTGCATATGCAGACATTTGTATCCCTCTTTTTTGGTAGAAATCAATATAATCTCTATTACAGAACAAAAAATAATAATTGAATAAAATTTAATACATTTATAATTTCATATTATAACAATGGTAAGTTTCAATTTGAGTTTTGATAGAATTTTAAAAATATTACATAATTGTGGCATTCATGACCAAATATATATTTCTAACTTAATAATATAGAGTTAAGAAAAATATATTTGTTATTTTGCGTAAAGAAAATATTTTAAGGCATTTAAAAGTAGATTGTTTGGTTAAGATTGGGGAGGATCAACCATTATATGGAAAATTTTCATATTATAGTTTAAAATTAATAAAAGAGGTTTTTAAATTTTAAACAGAGATATCAAAAACAATTATTTGCATTCAAAAAAATATATTTTACAAACAAAATTTCCTTATCCAATTGACCTACCCAAACCCTCCAATTAGATATTTGTTGCAACAAGGGAATAGGTTAGAATTTGAGCCCAATCTCCTCTTCAAAGTCTCCCAAGACAAAACTCAAGTAAAGAATTATTCTAGCCAAAGTAGTCAACAAATTAAAATAATTGATCGAGGCTACTTCATCAATGTAGCATATACCTCAAAGACTAGCATTTGAGCTCAAAGAGTAGGATATCTAGAGCTAACATTATTCACCTTCACCTTATACTTAAATTAATAATCTTTACCAAATTTGGATGATTGACTCTTACTTGTAATGGAGGATTCCTTTCAAACACTATGTATTTTCTCCTTTCTCTAACTAAATTTACTTCATGTAACAAATAGGACATCAAATCCCTAATTACCACATCACCCACAATAAAATTCAGATCTCAATAAAGAGGAAAAAAGGGATAAATTTGTGTTGATATGCTTCACATAATGATTTTTTATCTCCTTTTGAAGCAAATCCAAAATAATTTACAAAAAGGGTTGTTGGATGACAACTCAAATGGTTTATTATCAGTAAATTGTTAGAAGATGCATTTCAACCATCTTTTTAAAGAGAGAAATAACATAGAACCTAAGAGGATATCTATATCTAAATATTTCAATAGCAAGATGCTCTGATTTTTTAAGAGAAACCTTGAAACCTATAATAGTCTCATCCTTGTTAATAAATTATTTCCAAACCATAACAAGATCCTCCGTAATTTAATTGTCAATTATGAGCTCATACCCCTCTTTCTATTGAAAAATCACACAATAATGTAATCATTTTCTTCATAAGAAGCCCCTTCATCTAAAGAAGCTTCCACAACCAAAATTGAAACCTTGTCATTATCAACATGGAAAGCTTGAACCACCTCTATTTTAGTTTGGTGACAACCAACTTTTGCTCCATGTATATTCAACCAAATCAACCCTTAGGTTTTTTATCACTTGAAAAGCTTGTTTTGAGGGTAATACTAAATCAACTATATTACAAACACCTAGATTACCTTTTCCTTTACCTCTATTTGTAATCTCCAATCCTTCAGCTTCATATAACTCCACTAAATGAGCAACAAATTCACCCACTTTAATCCCACTCTAAGTAACCCCTTCAGCTAATCTCATCAAAGTGGTGGAAACCTCGCCTGCATCCTTATCCCTTGCTAAAACTTATTATAAGCTAAGATTTAAATTAAGGACCATTAATAATTTATCTTGATAGAGTAATAATGAGAGACACCCACATCAAAAAATATCTAGGTCCTTAAACATCCATGCTAATTATGAAAAATAGTCATCATGCACCCTTAGGAATTAAGAGGATAGACTTAATAATGTTAAAGAGGAGACACAAATGTAATGAATGTAGGCCATAACACCTTTTAAAACTTTTTTTTTTACTATAACAAATAGGTTTATATGTGTATATATACCCATTAATAAATGTGCAAAAATATTATGGGAAGAATTCAAAATAGTTGTAACTTTGGATAAGGTATTTAGATGCCCTGAGATTTTACCTAAGACATTAAGAATTAACAAATAGACAAGTAAAAAAATTATGATATGATTATAACATAAATATGTCATGATGAACAATTACACATTAGAGATGTTGTGACACAATGCAATGACCCTTATAAAACATGATATATACCCATAAACCACAATAAAATAAGCAAAAGAATTAACTCTATTATGCGATGTTCTCACCATAATGACCATACGAGAGGATAAAGTTTCTTACAACCATAGTGAAAGGGTACAAGGTCAGTAGCATCATATCTTATCCATGGATAAGGATGAATAAGAATAGGCCTCCATTTCCTAGTTGAAGGAATCTCATGCATCATTCTATTCTAATAATAAACAACACACAATCATGCACCTGAAACAATGTGGAAATTCCATCCAAACCACAAGGGATGTCTAACCAAGAGGTTGAATAGTAGGGAAAACCCCTATATTAACCTAGTGTTGCAAGAGATCTTTGTTTCCTTTTGAGACACAACTTCCAACACAAAAGGAAGCATAGCTAAAATTGCACATAAAGTACCATCAAACTAAGATGATAAGCATTCAAGGTAAACCCTAGAAAAAACTTACATTTAGGATTTTTTAATAAATAATTAAAAACTACCTATTGTTTTAAGATCTCCCCTAATAGTTAAAATTGCCCCTTTTGTCAATTTGGAATATCCCAAGTAATTTGAGGTTAACCTCTAGCTATCCTATTATCACCTAAACCAAATAAGTAATTGTGAACCCCCAATCTATGTACCTGCAAAACAAAGAGATTAAACACCCTAAGTTAGATATTGCAAGTATAAACAAGGATTCCCCATGGAATCCATTTACAATTCAAACTAGGAATGAAAATATGCAAGAACACAATAAAAATGATAAACCAAATATTGAAATCCTAATTTAAATAGCAAACACTTGATCCCATGGGGGAATTGGTGTCAATTTGATGTGAAAATTTGGCCCTTTCCCAATTCCTATGACTGCAAGCTTCAATATGTAGACTTGATGATGAACTTTGATCCACTTTTGATGATGAATGATGAAGACTCCAAGCCAAATATGCAAAAAAACCTAGCTATGAACTCAATGGTGTGAAACTCGATAGATATTTGAGCATGGTAACTTTACTCAAATTGTGGATGATCAAATGAGGAGAGGAGCTCTTCATTTATAGGATTTCAAGATGGATGAAAGTCCAAATTTGAACAATGTGGGACTAACTTTCATCCAAGGATATGGTGCCACTTGTCAAGCTATGAATGGATGATGGTTGTGCAAGATTTGGGGTTTGTGCCAATAAATACCAATATTTGAAATTCAAATTTGTTGAAATGACATGTAAGAGGGAAGGGAAAATGCAATAAATGCCACTTGGCTCAAGGCAAAGAACATGTAAGAGATCTTAAATGCCTTGTTGGATGTACATGTTGACTTGGAATTTTGAATTCAAATTGAGAGAATATTCCAAAAGATGCCATGTGAGGGAAAATAGGGATTTAATAAATGAATTAAATCTATTTTCATGTGCAACTTGCATTATCTAGAGGATGTGACATGAGATGAGGTTAAATTAATCAAGGGTTTAATTAATTTAACAGGAGATTAGATGATGTGACTTATTTGACTCAAATTTATGGATTTATTTAAATCAGATAAGAGGAATATGATAAGAGGCTAATTAAATAAATATTTTGATTTATTTAATCAAAAGGGATGGTGTTAGATTAAATCAAATAAGGTTTTAATTTATTTAATTTTAATGGATAGACTTTAGAGATTTAATCAAATAAATTTATTATTTAATTAAATGGGGATAATTCGATCAAATGGATTGATTTAATTAACAAAAGAAAGTGACTCAATTAGACAAAGTGATTTATTTAATTAAGAGATGAATATTGATGAATTTAATTAGATAAGGGAATTTGATTAAATGGTTAGACTGAGGGATGATTTAGGAAGAAATGATGTTAGTAAGTCAGGATCAGATGTATGATGTCAATCAGTATATTTTCGATGTTTACAGTAATTATACACCATTAGAATGCCATGTTTTAGGTAGTGGGATTCTCAAATGTTAGTTTAGGTTTTTATTTTCCTAGCGGGTTAATTTAATTTCCCTTAGTCATGGGTTTTTCCTACATTTTTATTAATCTTGCTAGGTCAATAAAGTGAGTTTAATTAATTAATAACTAGGTGATAAGGTGTTGAGGTGTCATTGTCCTAAAAGGGAGAAGAATTTACTATTTTTAGACTAATTTGTGGTCACCCCCTATTGATTGGATTTGCCACATCCATCCTCTCCCTAGCTCTATATAAACTTCCTACCTAGCTTGTATTTTGCATACTATGTATATTCATTGCTACATATTTTGGCATACATGTACATTGATCCATGTAGTCATTCTTTTGCATCTTTTCTTTTAGCTCCTAATGTGTTATTTTCAACTTGACATTTGCACATCTCTTGGAATCACTGGTCTATAATTATGTTATTTTATTTATGGTTTTTTAGCTTATTTATCTCATAGAAATATTTTGGTTATTCATTTGTTTCATATTTCTTACATCAAAGACATTATTTTCAACTCTAAAGAAAGGATCCTCTTCAACCCTACTATCTAAAATTACATCTCAAACTAGATGAAAACCTCCTAAACAAGTACAAAATACTAAGCCCTAAAATATAGAGCATTGTCAAGGCAAGCCATGCCATGAAGGTTGAACATATAACATGTCATATGATGTAGCATCCTTGTCTTAAGAGCTATTATAAAATGGTTTAAACTAACGATTTCCAATTTTCTTAAGTTTACATTTTCCATGTCTAAAATTACACAAACTATAAATTCATTTAAACCAAAATTAGACTACTATTCACAAGTATTCATTCATTTTTAACCAATGTTTCATGAGCATACATATATAATATCAATTATTACCCATAGAGCTAAAAGTAGAACATTATATTGATGACTATCACTTAATTGTTGTAACGTATATAAAACATAACATAAGCAATAAGTGTCATTCCAACTTCAAATGTAAACTATGTCTACAAGTCTTAGAATAGACTATTCACATAATAGTAAATCCCTCATAAGATGAGATACAATTGAACCCAAAGGACAACATATACATAATTTAATGTAATTATCCACATGCCAAATATGGATGGTTCAATTTACAAACAATAAAGTTTTGTAATGTATATTATATCAATTCAATCAAGGATCACAAGGTCCCACTGTACAACTTTTCCAAGAATCTAAAAATAAAAATCTATATGTATCTAAACACCACGAGAGTACAATATTCCCTCCAATGAGCATCTCCAAGAATATATTTGGCCCCATAGATGATAAATCCACCCAACCATATGGGACCCACCCTAAGGCCCACCCATTTGAACTAGGGGGGCATCAGCTGGGTAGTCCAACAACACTCATGCAAAAGAAATCAATTGAATAATTACATGTATGTTAATCACAACCCATACATAGAGCACCATGAAATTATGTGTGATGTCTCTACCAACACTAACAGACACATACACATGGATTTCACTAGCACCAATTAGATACAAATGATCTCCTCAAATAAGAAAGAAGAGGCTATTAGATTTAGGATGGTGGAGTGAAAACAAAATGGTACTATGATTATGTGGAGTTAAGGAGTGTACACCCATCTACAATACAAGATCCAAATTCATATTCAATAATCATAATAGGATTGTGATAATGACCTACACAATCATTTCATGTACTCTCAATAAGATGTTTGGTATAAGATGTAACTCAAGCATTAATTATGCTTATTTATATTTGAACCCTATTTAATTTTATTTAAGTTTTATTCTCTCACAAGCCTTATCCCTTGGTTCTATTTAAATTAGGTGGGTAGTGAGAGTCTACTTCACTCCTTTAGATTTCATTCCTAAAATCCAAAGGACCAACATACACAAAAGATCCTTGGCACAAAAAATGAGGGAAAAATAATGATGCATGTTGCCTAATCATAAATAAGATCATTTTTATGGTCAATTAACTCCACAAAATACAATACACAAACATCGTCTAAATTTAAAAAACACATTTCAACAAATCAAGAACCATGCAAAATTTCAAATCCACCAAATTAATGAATATCATTTTTTTCAAATTTTAAAACTTTAAATTAATCTAAATCTAAATATCACCTTCAGAGTGCAATAATGATGAGATCACTCTTTTGAAATCACATACCAATTTATTTAAAAAACCATAGTTTACATGTAAAGTATATCTTTCAAAACTAATAAAAACCTACAATTTTAAATTTCAAAAGAAACTAATGTATAGATCCTATATTCCAAATTTATCCCCACATAAAGAAGCTATATACAATCCAATTTACATGGAGCATGACAACACATGAAATCTCTTAAAACAATAGCTGTGTTGTGTGGGTAGATTAACCTACATATGCCTTGAAGTAGATTAATTTAATAATATTTATACTAGAGAAGGAAAGCACAAACGAGGAAAAAGTTGTTGAACCTAGTTTCTTTAGTTGTAGTTAGATGTCAAATGGCTATTGAAAACTAGAAATATTGTGTAGATTGAAATCACACTATTGAAATGACAACATAGTTGTAGTTTAATTTATAAAGTGTGTGCATTTATCATGCACAAATAAAGGGTAGTTCATATAAGAGCCTTATTTCTACAAAATAAATAGAAATATACATATCATCAAGATACATGAAAATATACACCAATATAAAAGATGATTTATAAAGCAATACAACAAATGCAAATGAATTAGAATTATTTTTAAATAAATCGAATCTAAGAGAGGGTAGGAAATACATGATCCACCAAGAATACATGTTGCTGAGATAAAAGAAAAGAATGCAACTACTCAGAAGGTTTTCAAAATACTTGTCCATAATTTGACCTTTCAACATCCACAAGTAGTCAAATATAAAGATATATTGGATTTGCATTTTTCTTAATCCTATGTGCATCCAAAATTAAGAATAGTAAAGTAGGTGATAAAAGGAACAATAATACTTGTGTATTTTTTTTTATCCATACATGTAATAAGGAGAGCTAAGATTCGTTGGATCTACAGATGCTAAAAAATAATAAAATAAAAAATAACAAATAGATATGGAAAGAATGCTAAAACATCATAAGAGAGTGGGGTCCAATGGCATGTACAAAGCTTCACAATGACAATGCAAAAACCTCCAATATCTAGAGATTTATTGTAGAATATGAGACTATTGTACAAAAACCTAGAAGATGCTAGAGGTTGGAAAGAGTTGAAAGAAAAGACATGGAAGCCCAAAAAAAAAGTTTTTTTAGAGATTAATACTAAGAGGAATCTAATTTTAAATCCATAATACATGCATTCTTAATCTAGAAATAAGAAACAAAGATGACTCATTAGGGGAGTTAGAATATGTTTTTATTGATAGATGTTATGTAAAATTTGATAATAAAAAAAAATTGATAGGGCTCTTTGTGATGGTGTGGAGCCTGATTGGTCTCCAAGTGGGAGATTGTTGGTGTGTGGCGACTGATCATGCTATACTGTATAGCCCATGGTATACTGTACACCCTGGCCCCCCGTCCTCACCGGGGTCCGGGGCCGGGTCGGGCCCCGGGTGGGGGTTTCGGGGGCGTAGCCCCCGAGAAAATTTTTTTGCCGTTTTTTCCGCGTCGTCAGCGAAAAAGGAAAAATCTCCGAAAAAGAAAGAAAAACGACTTTGTAAAACCCTAATTTTGGAAGCTTCTAAAAGCTTGTTAAAAGGGGTTGGGATGGGGGTTACAGTATGAGGAAAAATGTGATTATTCGCAAGATTGTAATAGGTTTTGCATTGGATAATAAAAGGATTGGATGGCTGCGGTTTGGTGGATGTAGCCCAGATTGGGTGAACCACGTTAAATTCTGTGTGTTATGATTTATTCTGTGTATGTTTTAGTTTCTCTGTTTATTATTTAAATCTGCATTTAATTGTTAGATATCTGCCATCTCTAACCCTAACACTCTTGAAAAATGGTTGTAAAACTACATACTTACAAGATGAATCATAATTGCATTGATATTCTTGCAATTGAATTTTATTCAAGAAACAAATAAATGTAAACCCATAAAAATGATAAATAGTACAAATGAATTAAAAAACATTAGAAAATAACACATAAATACGAGTACATAAATAAACACAAACCTTCAACATATGGACTAGAAAAAGAGGCTATGAATGGGCTAAAGTGAGGCCTAAAATATAATACAAGAATAAACACTAAAATGAATATAATTTGTAGTATAAAAATTATAATATATGCAATTTTGACATTACAATTATTCTACAAACACTTTGTAAGAATTATGAATATTAAAAAATGCAAATATAAGAAGAGCTAAGTAGCCTACACAAAACACTTATACATGTGTTATTGGTTGCACAATGCAAGAATATAGAATAAATATCAATTCAAATCAAGGTTTCATAGGGCTACACATGGGACATCTTGCAAATTTCAACCGAGTGAGGTGGGTAATTCAAGTATAACACATTTACTGGAAGTTTATCATCTATAAATTATTCACCTTTGAAAAACCCATGCGTGCATACTCAATTAGAATATCAAATATATCTATAAAATACATGGATATACAAAGCATAATTGTAAATAATTAACATGATATAATACCATAAAACAACACCAAATAACTACATTTGACTTAAAATCATTGACAACTAACATGATCCAAACATCAAAATTGTGTACTAAATAATCAACAATACTCAACCAAATAATATAATCATAATCTCAGTAGGCGAATTCCTTTATGAGGATAGTTGTCGTAGGAAGACTTACCTATGCAGGCATGGTAGACCATGACCTGTGAGGCCGCAGTTGCATGCATGTGCTTCCTCTTGCATGTGCCCGAGCCTTCTTGGATCGAGGTTGTCATTGCAGACTTAGTTGGTGGGGGGTGTTGATGATTACAGGGGGGTTGTTTCTTCTACTTTTCTTTGTGAATTTCTCTCTTTTTTCTGTTGTGTAGCAGTGATATGAGTTTTCCTTTGCTAGTTGGGATATTCGGGTGTGGTAGTTTATTCTCTCATGTTTGGTTTCTCTTAAAAAAATTTATTGGTTGGATTTTCTCTCATCTCTACTCAGAGGCAAAGAGTTATCATTTCCATGGCTAACCCTAGTGGGGTTTGTCGAGAAATGGTGGGTTCCATTTGTAAAAGGTGAATGGGTGCTTAGAAATATCATAGGAATGATTGGTTCTGATAATTCAACCTGAGTCGATTGTTTAGGATGTGGTGTATTACAACAATCATGTGTTGATTTATAATTTTATGGGGATGCAAATGTCACTTCCTTTTCTTGATTCGTGGGTTCACAAGACCTGGAACCCCGAAGGTGAATTTGATATAATGCTGGTAGCCAACAACTTCTTCACGGGGGGTTGTTTCTTCTAGATTTCTTTATGAATTTCTCTCTTTTTTATGTTGTGTAGTAGCGATCTAAGTTTCCCTTTGCTAGTTGGGATATTCGGGTGTGGTAGTTTATTCTCTCGTGTTTGGTTTCTCTTAAATTTTTTTATTGGTTGGATTTTCTCTCATCTCTACCTGGAGGCAAGTAGTTCTCTTTGCCATGGCTAACCCTAGTGGGGTTCATCGAAAAATGGTGGGTTCCATTTGTAAAAGGTGAATGGGTGCTTAGAAAGATCATATGAATGACTAGTTCTGATAATTCAACCTGAGTTGGTGGTTGAGGATGTGGTGTATTGCAACAATCATGTGTTGATTTGCAATTTTATGGGGATGCAGGTGTCGCTTCCTTTTCTTGATTCATGGGTTCGCAAGACCTAGAACCCCGAAGGTGACTTTGATATTTGTTGGTGGCTAACAACTTCTTCATGGTAGATTTTTCCTATGTTGTTGATAGACCGAGCTTTTGAAGGAAGGCCTTAATTTTACAATTAGGTGGGCCTTGTTATTAAACCATGGCATGTGGGTTTAAACACAGCTGAGGAGCTCCCTTCCAAGGTTTCGGTTTGGGTGCGTCTCCCTCAACTGCCTCTGGAATGCTGGCGACATGATGTATTACAGATGATTGTTCTCTTGCTAGGTAAGCCTATTGGGCCTTCTCAACAAACACTGACCAAAATGGTTCTCTCCTTTGCTCGTGCATGCATGGAAATTGACTAGAATAATCTGTTGTGAGATTCACTTGAAATGAGCATTGGGGCAACTACCTGGACCCAACAACTAGATTATGAGGCTATGCCTTTTTGGTGTCGATTATGTCATGAATATGGTCATCTTCAATGGAAGTGCTCCAAAGCTATTAATGTTAATGGCATGGCTAATGCCCCATCTTAGTTTTTTATGATGAAGGATAAAGGTACTCCCATGCAAGGGGTGGTGGCAGACAAGGATGGTTTTGTATCTGCAAATCCCCACAATAAAGGTAGAGGCCAAAAGTGGACTCTCAAGGATAGGCAAGAGGAGGAAAATTTTTACAAGTTTGAAGCCTTAGAGTACGTGGTTTAGGAAGAAGGTGCTCCCGTTGATATTCAGATAGTTGATGGTTCTATAGCTGAGAAGCTCCTAGAGAGTTAGTTTAATGCTAGCTTCAGCCTGGCTTCGGTGGAGGGCCAAATGACTTAGATGGTCACATATCTCCCTCCCACAATCCTTGTGCTTGGGGGAGACAGTGGAGTGCTAGATCTATTATGGATTATGCTATTCTTGGTATTGGTCTCATAATTGAGAGAGGTGTTGAGGAAAAGGGTAGAAACTATTGGTGTTTTTCCAGTACACCTAAAAAATCTCTAAAGAATAGCCAATTCTTATATTCAAGACCCTTATAGTGAATGGCCAACTGACAAGATTTAGTGGAGGATTAGAATCTTCTACACTTTAGGCTATGTTGGACCAAGGAGGGTGTTCCTAAGGGATATTTAACTTGACACTCGATGAATGACAAATCAAATCACAAATCAGTTCCTATATATGATAAACAACATCATTCACTCAAAGACTACCTCATCTTCAAGAAAATTCCCATTAATCTATTAGGAACAAAGGAAGTATTTCATACACATGCCTCATTGTGATTGTAATTAAATTTTAAAGTGAATTTGCATTCTGACTTCAAGTCGGTCACTGAATAGACAAATTGATATACCCTTTATGTCAATATTTGAAAAGAGACCAGTGCCTTGTTACATAGGGCATCAGAGTCACATATACAAAAATCAATAACATAGAAATGATTTTATATCTGATGAAATGGACTACTCTCACAACAAATTTGCATTATGGAGCTCACAACTTCTAGTATATGGCTTCTTATCAAATCCTTTGTAAATAAATGCAAATTTATGACCCCATTTAAGCATTTTAATTGATTACTTGAATCAAAGCAAGAACAAAGACATACATTCAAACAAATATTTGAAGATGAATGAAGATATCCTTATCATTTCACTCAAAATTCACACAAATTTACACTAGGAGAGCACATATACCAGAATCATACGTTCATTTTCTACATCAGCCATTTCTATAAAACCATTTAAGATAATTACATATGTTCATTAGAGCTCAAGATAAGATAATTGTTCTATTTACTATTTTATGCCTACTATTCTACCCAGATAGACACCCAACTCAAAATTTGGCCAGAATTTAATCCCCTGCAAATGAGCCCTAAATTCCCTTTTATAGAATAAGGGAGCGAACAAGCAACCAACTCAAATGCAATTTCAATACAAAAATTTCATTTCATCTTACATTTAACCTACATTTCAAAAATTCTCCCACATGTTAATTCAACAAGAACATGTTGAAAAATGGGGAAGGCAAATTTGTAACCGCCATCAAAAGGGAAATGTAAAGTATCACCAAAATTCCCTTTGTCGCCAAGTACACAATGAACTAGATGTCCATATCGCCACAAAGGCACATAGTTAGCACCAGACCCAAAAAATGATAGCCATGTACATTGATGAAGAAGAATCACAACAACATTTTATCAAAAGCAAAAAAAAATTCATCCAACACGACTAGCCACCTTGCCCTTACTAGCACTCACACCACGATATACATGCCCACTTCACGTCGTTGCAAGGGAAGGAGAAGAAACCTTGATCCCTTCCTCGTCCTTTTCCTTTTGTAGCATAGTGACATCTCTCTTGCTCGGAGTCCTAGCAGCCAGTGGAGGAACGAACAATATCTCTTCACTAGGGGCCAAAGTTTGACCCAAGTTTATAAGATACCAGCAGTAGTCAGAGTTGGTCTCCGTCTCACTATTTGATGAGCTATCTGTGATGTCGATGGGTGAATTTTGGTGTCTGAAGGAGCCACACCCATATATTATCTTTCTATCTGCCCCAGTAATGAATTGCAACGACTCCTTGCCTTTGTCTTCCATCTTTTTCACAACAGCATTATCGAATTGCAACCTCTGGCTGCACCTTGCAGGTGCAATCTTGGGATTGTCAGCAGGGGCATCCATATCTACCATTGGAGCACGCTCTAGAACATAGGAACCATGCCTCTGCGAACTCAATTGAACCAACCTTCTTGTTGGCTCCATAGAAGTTACCGACTTACTCATTTTGTAACCAGAAAAATATACTCTCTAGCTCCTCTCTCTACAATAATTTGAGAACTTAACACTTAATTGCTATGGCAAAAATAGCAACTCGTCACTTCTACTTATTGAGAAAAGTGATGATATCAATCACCACTGCTTAATGAAAACACACATGCAAACTAGGCAATTCATTGGTGTGCGTACTGTCACTGTTTAATTCTCAAGTGCATGAAAATTTGCATATTGCACTTCATGATTTCTAGTAATTAAGTCTCCACACACACACAGATCAATTTGATCTCTTCTGTAGAAAGTTGGCCATTAATGCACACTAGTTGTAGAGTGAAAATGGCTATCACATTTCATTTTATTAACTTTGAATATAAGTAATTGATCTCACACTGAGATGACGCATTGAAAGACTCCATTTAGGTTGACTATGCTTGAAATCCAACGATGCTTCGCTAATGTGTCCTCGGCCAATGGCACTAACCCACCTCAGAAGGCAACTCCTCCGTCAGCGTCCCACACATTTCACAAACTGAGTAGGTCAGTCCATGTGTCGAGGTCTTGTTGATCTTGTTGCTTTTAATAGGCGTTCACTTTTTCTAGCGAATCAGCGAGGAATGGTGGAGATTGTTCCCAAGATTTTATCTTAGCTGTCGGTTTTGGAACCACGGGTCATAAGCTTGATAGTGGAGACTGGGCCCCATGTTTGCATGAAGACACATGTTCTCATTTCGTTGACCTCGTGGCTTTTAACAAGCCGACATTTATCGCCTGCGAGCTGGTGGGGTGCGATTAGGATCTCTTCCCACAATCCCATGATTTTTAAACTTGCACAAGTGATAAAGTTAGCATTTAATAAAGGGTTGTTGTTAGGTTGACGGTGATATGACCCTTGCAAGCTGATGAATTGAGCTTAATTCATCGAGAAAATTAAGACCCAACCTTAGGAAAAGATTAAGGTCAATGAGACAATTAGTGACCAATGCTTCTAACCAAAGGGGTGGTAAAAAAATGTGCACTGCAACTCAAAGGATGACTTAAGGAATCAGAGACCAATGTGGCAAGTCAATGTGCGATTAGAACACTTGAGTGATTTCACAAGAAAAAACCCTACTCACTCATGGGGACAAGGGTTTTGAAATGTAGACTAAGTTCATGGGGGATGAGAAAATTCTTCAGAATTTTATAAGCTGCATCAGAAACAAGTCATCTTTTCCTATTTAGGTCTTTAGCAAAAACCCTCTAAAAAGGGGGCTCTTGAGAAACCCCCTCAAAGCTGGCAAGAAGAAGGATTAAGAAAAGGTAAAGTTAACTTGTGAAATGTTGGTGGAGTATGGTTCTATGAGGACTATTAATTCTCACTTCTCTCAACCTCAACAATGATTGTGATATCTTGGAATATTAGGGGTATGAATAACATCCCTAGAGAAAAGGTTATTCATGATTTGATTTGTGTTCACTCTCTTAACATGGTTTTCCTCCAAGAGACCAAGTTGTCTATTGAAAGCATGTTGAATTTGGCTTTCAAGATCTAGGGTAGAGTTTTGTGCCAGTGTGTTGAGGTGCAGGGCAACTTTGCAGGTCTAGCTTGTTTATGGGATCCATGTAAAGTTATTTCCATTTGGTGGCTTGCCAACAAGTACTCTATTTCTCTCGTTGCTTCTTGTTTGGAGTCAGGTGAAAGAGCCCTTGTCTCTAACATATATGCTCCTACTGATTTCCTTGGCAAGACGCATTTGTGGTCCCACATTAGAGATCTATGCTCTTTGGATCTTTTTCTTCCTTCGATTTTGGCAAGTGATTTCAATGCTACCTCTTCTTTGGAGGAGAAATTGGGTGGTTCAAATTAGTTGGACTTGGGGGTGTTTCTTCTATTTTCTTTGTCAATTGCTCTCTTTTTTCTATTGTGT